>CALSBV010012228.1:5508457-5545445 GCA_943590825.1 Bovichtus diacanthus | reverse complement strand
CACACACACACACACACACACACACACACACACACACACACACACACTACCTAATGGTGGCTCAGGGAGGCAGACAGGAACAAGCTGGCCCCACAGCATCATCACAGCACTTCACATCCTGTTGCACAACTGATTTCTCCTTGGTTACAATAACTAATTTTCTTCCTCAGACCTCCTTGAAGCTCATTGTGACTCTCAAGAGAAATCATCAATCAAGCGAATGCCAGACAGCATTTATATATATATATATATCTATACTGTATATATAAAGACAAAGCGCAAATCACTGGTGCACTCACTTGAGTGTGTACATTTGGGATCTTAAGATTCACAGATGTTAACGAGAATTAAATTGTTCCGTGCTTTTTGAGTGTTGCATTTAACCCTGAAGAGACCGTCCTGATTGCCAGGAAACAATTAAGACGCTGTTTACACTGTGTGTGATGAGACCCGATGGGAAAGGCTGTGTTTGCTGTTCAACGCAATCTCCTGCGCCTTCTGTATTTTCTTCCTTATATTGTGATGGAAGACAGAAAGCGTAAACCCGAGAAGGGGCAAAACAGCCCGGAGGGTTCCCTCTGTTGACACCTTCAGCAAGATCCTTCATCTCAGACAGTAACAGAAACCTTTCAACGTGCTTTTGTCTCTCTGTTTTTGGTTCCTTGCGTTTCATTTGTTAAACTGAAATCGAACCAGTAATGCATAATTCTGTCTTGAAATTGTTAATATTTTCAGACAAGTACGTCCACACATCTTCGCCTACCTTTCCATAAAAAACTCTGACGATTGTTGTGCAAAGTGTTTGGGGGAATACGAGTTATTGCTGCAAAACTAATTGGACCACATATTATATCATGTACCGTTCTCAGGAGTGCCTAGCCTCCTTCATAGTCCAATCACTGCTGCGCTGAGAACAAGTTACTTAGCTCAGATGCGTTCTGTTTTCCCAAAACACGCCGACGTCAGCAGCAATCACTCAATGGCACCTTTATTTACTGTTGGCTTCTGATCTGCTGCCACCCGATAAATACCCCAGAGTGCTAGAAGACCTGCTGAGTTGACTTCACAAAAATGAGGTCAGCGCAGGCGACTGTAAGTGTGTGCACAGTACACAGGAACAGGCTGCAAAAATATTATTGTCACAGTTATTCATTGAAATGACTGCAGGTGAACTTTGAGATCCGTTTAAACATATTAAACACTTATAATTCATCCGTTTCCTTGCTTTTAGAGCTGCAACTAAACACTAATGGCATTACTGATGAATCAATGTGTTACTTTCTTGATTCTACGATTAATTGTTTTGTCTAAAAAGTTGTCAGAAAATAGTGAAACATTTCCATCACAAGTTCCTAAAAGATGATGTGTTTTGTGCGGTGACAAACCTAAAGACGTTTCACGTTTATCATCACAATAGATGAAGAGAAGCAGCAAAGCCTTAACAGAGAATATTTGGGATTTTTCAATTCAAAATTTACCTAAATGATTAATAAGTCACCAAAATATAGTAGGTGTTGATAATTTTTCTGTCAATCAACTATTTAAATATTAAACTAAGCGTTGCAGCACCATTTGGCATCAACCAAAAGTCGCTCTTTCGCATCAAACTAGCTCTTTCTCCTTCTCTGTTTGTTTTTGTTCTAATTTTTTTTATCTGTTTTCATCTTTCATAATCATTTGTCTTCCCTCGACCATGTCTTTGCGTCATCTGCCTTCATGTGTTAATTTAACCTCAATTTAGTCTCGCTTTTGTTTGGCCCCATGGTTCGTCTTTATGTTGCTATATTACCTTTATCCTGTTTTGACTTTTGTAAACGCTGATTTTAAAAAGGAGCTATACATAATAATGGTTAGTTTTTGTTTAAATGTTCTATATTTCTTCTTTTTTTGTGAGTAGAGAGTCACAACTCAATGAGATTTGAGAGAAAATCACTCAAAGTGAGAACAATATTAGTTAGTTATTTGCCTTTTTGTGAATGAACCGCTAAACTGACTCACAGAACAGGCACCATCAGGAAGGCCAGAAGGACTAACCCTCTCTAACAGCCTAAGCATCTTGTTGTCTAAGTCCTCGGTAAAGTAGGCCTCGCCATGTCAATCCAATCAAACCAGTAATCTGTCCTCAGACTCAAACAGCATGTGGAGGGTTTATTATCACGACACGTGACACGTCAGGACACATGTTTTACTGTGGCTGCCCTCAATATTACTCCATATTCCCAGAGGTACTAAGAAATACAGTAAAAAAAAAAAAAAAAAAAGTCTACAGTATATACAAAAACTGAACAGGAAATGAAAACTAGACTCGATAAATATTAGGATTTCTTGAATGAATCAATACTTTGTGTGTAAATAAATGCACTCACGATCCCAGCTCCTCCATGAAGTCAAAAACCTCCTGGATGTTTTCAGTGACCTTCTTCCATTCGACCTCTTGACGACCCATGTCTGCAGAGGCTTCAACAGGGATTTCTTTCAGAATCGAGAAGGAAGAAAATAACACATGTCAATAAAGTTCCTCGTCATAATCGCACACAGAAAAAATCCTTTGGGATTATTGAGGAGTCGCGCTAAAAGCAGGCGTGAAGGTTGGTGCGTCTGCTGCGCCGCTCAGATTGTCTTTTGGAGGACGAGACGGACATGTGTCTTTGTCTGGATGACAAAAGGTTAGGGCAACTAATCCCACAGGAAGGAATGAAGCAGCGCAAAGCCGGGGCCCCTACTGTACCAGGGCCAAATGATACTGCAGTGTATGAATAAATAATATGGCAGAGATGTCAAAACAAAAAGAAAGCAAGGGAAATATGTTGCTTTAATGGTTTCCTGCGCTGTCAAAACAATGTGTTGAGAATAATATTTTTGAATTATCTAAATAATATCGCCAGAAAAAATGTCTGATCATCATACAGTGATAGTCAGTGTTGAGCAAAAATATTTGTCTTTGCTTAACTAATGAACATTTCTTAGGATTAGGAAGAAGGATTTATCCAATAAAACTGAAGGTACGGAGAAGGATTAGCAGCACTTTAAATGAGCAGGTTACCCAGTTTAGTTTGCTGCCTTCTTTTCTCTTATATAAAGGATTAACTCTTGATCTGGGGACCTGACCTTGACACAGGTGGGGATGAATACCAGAGTATTGCCTCAAACAACTTAAATGCAGACTAAATGTCTTAACTACAGCAGAAAAGGTTACCTGTTGAACATAAAGTGTACGCCATACAATAAATGAATAAATGAGCAACAGATGAGGGGAAACAATCCAAGTGAAGTTTTTGAATCCCTCTTTCATTTCTCTTGTGTCGTGCAGTGTGCATGCATATCTACATAAACTCAAATGTTGCAGCACGATACGTTTAGGACATGACATTTGTATACCCTACTCTCTGCACGAATTCCCGCATTGATTCAAACAATGTCTTCACACACACACGTGAGGGTCTGCCGTTCCCGCACACAACACAAATGCACACCTTTTCTTTCACAGCTGCGGTGTTTGGTTATTTAGCAGCTCGGGACACGCAGCTGTGCGCACACTGTCATGCAGAGAAATCGAGAAATCCGCTGAAGCCTGCAGCGGTGAAGCGCAGTGCAATGCGTTTGTTGTGTTGTTATTATTCGGATGAATTGTGCAAAGAGTCCCACTCGTCCCACAGTCGAGCCGCGCGTTTTTTTTAGTTGTACCCTGTACCCTGACGCAAAAAAAAAAATCAATGAAAGGACAACAACACGAAAAAAAGCAAAGAGTGGGGGATCTGATAGTGACGGCGGGCGGTCAGTGTTACGCAGCACTTCTCTACTCTCACGCTACCAGCAACAACAAGTCGGCTGCGGCATCCGCGGAGAGATCACTCTGCGGCAAAAAAGAAAAAAGAAAAAAGGCGACTGATCAGATATTCACAGCTCTCGCCACACAAGCACGCGCGCCTGGACGATAACGCTGTAAGTTGGGACCCATGGATGCCGAATGTTATATAGCAGAAGAAAAAAAAGAAAACTACCCCAAATTACGCACAGAATACAAATTAGACAATACGAGCTTTCTAGAAAAAAACCCCCAAAAAAACAATGCAGCTGTATAAATGAAACAACAGTAGTTGGAGTCACCCACATCCACGTGTTTCACTTTAATAAAGAAGGTTCGTCTTACCTAGAGACTCTGCGCTGGAGGAGCTCTGCTCAGACTCTCCTGCCAAGTGCTCGCCGAGGTCTGGACAGTTTACTTTGTCTGGGACCTCACAAGTACCTGTTGTCAAGTCAGAGATTACATCCATGGAGCCGAGGGGAGGGGCTGCTGGCAGAGTCACAGGTGCTCATCGAGACTTCACTCCAGCCTGCTGCTGCTGCTGCAGTTCTGTCAGCGCAGCTACAGGTTTGTACAGAAAACGACGCGTCTTGCGCAGATGTGAGGCAGTGTTTGCAAAAAAACCCTGCACGATTCATTCATAACAGCGACATGTGCACGCGCATGCGCAGGCACGCACATCAGTTTCGGCAGGCTTGTAAGATAAGATAAGGTTAAGATAAGATAAGATGGAACTGTGTTTAAGGTGCAGCAGTTGCAATACACGGTAGGAGACTGTATAAGATGCAAAAATTTACAAAAATGTACAAATAGTGCAAATAATGTTTTATACAATATATACATGTAGAACATTTTAAAAAATAAGATGAGCTGAGATGGGGTAAGGTGCAGTATTAAGGTGCAATATTCAACAAGATGAGGTAAGGTGCAGTATTTGGCAAAATAACAACTTAAAAAAAAAATAATTACCAAACTAAACTAAGTATGAAGAGCGGAGTAAGCTACATATGAACCTAAATATGAAGAATGAAGATGATGAAGCACCGATATAATTAGCATTTTGAAATGCATGCAGCAGCGGTGGATGTAACTAAGTACATTTACTCAGGTATTGTACTTGGGTACAATTTTGAGGTACTTATACTTTACTTGAGTATTTCCATTTCCTGCTACTTTATCTTTTTACTCTACTACAATTCAGAGGGAAATATTGTGCTTTTTACTCCACTATATTTATTTGATTACCTTAGTTACTTTAAAGATTCAGATTAGTAATACAAAATATAATCAACAAATAATGTATCAGGTATTATTAGAGGTTAAGATAAACTTCAGTGATCCCTTGTTGAAGTCCACAAGCTAGCCGCAGTATACAGAGTAAAACAAAACAGCTGCAACATTAAAGTGATGAACACATTAATGCATCAATAATTATAATCCAATAATATAATACACTTTTTTTTTTTTTTAATTGGGCCATTCTGCATAAGGAGCACTTTTACTTCTGGCACTTTAAGTGTATTTTGATGCTAATACTTTTGTACTTTTTAGTAAGTATTTGAATGCAGGACAGGAGTATTTCTACACTGTAGTATTACTAGTTTTCGTCCACCTCTGATAGACAGTGGTGCAGGGAACCCCTCTAATAAACTGAATGTTTATCAATGCATTATAATATTTATAATTGCATTATTACCAAATAGAAAGGACAAACACCATAAAAAGTTTTTTTTTAACCTTATTGTTTGATCTATAAATCATTGGTTAATTAATTATTACAGTGCCAACTAAAGTATTACATTTTATTTCAATTGGAAGTTTCTATCTTTTATTGTTTAACGTCATTGAATCAAAGTAGATCTAGTATGAATTTTTTTTCACACTCATAACTGAAAAACACCCTTTAATGACAACTCTTTTTTTGCCTCGAGTTCCATTTAACTTAACATGTGACTTCTAGAGATCTGTTTTCACTTTGATGTTAAAGGGTATGTTTCTCATCTTTTGATCAGTGTCAAAGAGCCACATTAAATCTACTTTGATTCATGATTAATGCGGTTATACATTTTTTTACATAACATAAAGGTTAACTCAGCAATGAGCCATCAAGTATATAGGTGTAAGTGTTAATAAGTCATTAATAAAGTGTTTTAACAGTAGGCCTAAGCAATCACATTTACAGTTTTAAATAGGCCGCTCTTTTGGTATCAAGAGACATTTTCCTTGTACCCTGGAAACCCAAAAGATGTTCCTATTAATGGCTTATAAATGACCTATAAAGCATTGGTAAATGAGTTACGAAGGAAGCCATTTGTTAATATTGGTTCAGTCTTTTCAAACCCTTTAAAAAGGTCCTGCCATATTAGAAAGTGTTGTTGGAAATGTATTTTGTAAAAATGTTTTTGCTTGTCAGCAGAAACTTCACACCTGAGCCACAGACGGGGATGACTGCAGCATTAGGCTCTAAGCGTGTTGCAGTACAAGGGGTCTTCAGAGGCAACCTTTAACAGGCTTATGTATTAATCTGCATCATGTGCGCATCTCACCTGCCACACATAGAGGTTGCCGTTAAGTATGCAGTGACCCTCTGCTCCTGCGTTGACTGCACACAAAGGAGAAGGACACACATGTCTGTTTGTGCCATGCAGAAATAATTATTCACAAATATTTCTAAACAAAAAGGAACAGCTGACTTTATCTGCCATCGAAGGCTGCAGTTTTTGGCATCGGGCCAGCAGCTTCTATAATGAGAGTCAGGTTTGATGATGGATGTTAATCTGCACAAAAAGCAGCAGAGTCGTTGGGCCAGTTATTACAAGATGCAATGAGAGCGCATGTGAGCAGCACTAAAGGACAGTTACAAAGACCTGGAAACACCTGCTCAGAGGATTGTACATGACAGCACAGATTATCAAAGATATTCCAATATATTACATCAAAACAGTATTAAGATCCTTTACTTAAGTATAATTATTAATACTACACTGTAAAAATGACTCCGTTACAAGCATAGACTGTATGGTTACAAGTAAAAGTCAGTCAGGAACATGTACTAGTAAAAGTAGAAAAATGCCCAGTGACTGTTATTATTTATTATATAATTAGATTATTATCACTCATGCATTAATGTAAAAGCAGGATTTTTCTGTTGTACTTGGTTGAGGTGGAGCACATTCTTTAACTATTTTGTATAAAACTGCAACTATTTTCATTATGGATTAATCTGCTATTTTCTCCATTAATTAAATGTTTGGTTTGTAAAAATTCTGAAAATAGTGAAAAATGCCGTAAAAATCTTGGGCAAGATTTAAAGATGGTAGAGAAAGTGTAAAAACACTAGTAACTAAAACTGTCAAATCATTTTAGTGAAGTAAAAAGTACAATACTTCCCTCTAAAATGTAGAAGTAGAAAGTGCCATGAAAAAAAAAGACTCAAGTAAAGTACAAGTACCTTAAATTTGTATTTAAGTACAATACTTGAGTAATGTACTTACATTACACCGATGTATACATTATAGTATAGTATACAGTAGTCTAAAATACTGCTAATTAAACCGTTAAGCAGTATATAAAGTTGTAAAAAATAAGCTCTACATTATCCAACTACAAAAGGTGCCACTCTGCATAATGAATACTTCATTTGATAATTCAAATCTATTTCGCTAATTGAAATTATTATTTTTTAACGAATGCAGGACTTTTACTTGTAATAAGAGTATTTTTACACTGCAGTACTGATGCTTTAACTGAAGGAGCACTTCGTCGGTGTCGTGCCTGTACAGAATGAAGAACGTTCTGTACAAAAACGTTGACAGCTTACATCACCGCCAAGCTTACAAGACAGGATCAATTTGAACTTTTTAACCCCCTGCTCGGGAGATTAAACACGACTCCAGCTGGGCGGCAGTAGCTCAGTCCGTGGGGACTCGGCTTGGGACGGCACGGACCAAGTACGGAGTGTGGGCTGGTAGCAAGTAGCTAGAGAGGATCCAGTCCACATCCTGGGCACAGCCGAGGTGAAACTCCTAACTGCCCCCCCCCCCCGGAGGATTAATGAAGACACTGTTCTTCTTCAATTGCGTCACTAAAGAGATGTAAAACAAAGCTCCCCAACAACAAAACAATTACCACCACCTCAGGCTCTTAGGATCCATTGCGACTAAAGGAAAGTCAATGGGATTACACTAACAGGATCAGGTGAATGTTCAATGCCTTTATGTAACCTGATAAAAAGTAAAAGTGAAGCAGCTCTCACACAAAGAGTCAAAGAAGACATTTAAACTCATTACATCTAGACCGTCAACAAATCATTCAGCAAAATGAATCAGGATTTAACTAAACAAGGAGTTATTTTTAGGTGTTTCTAAAGGGTTACATAAATCAATCGAATTGGTGCCAAACCAGTTCAGCGCTCACGTAACATGAGATTAAAGTGAAGTCAGTGCTTGCATGAAACTCGTGACCCAAGTGTGATATCTGCACATGATCAAAGGTGGTACAAAGCAATCAATCACCGGTCCTAAACAAGACTCTTTATTCCTCTGTGTGTTACACGATACACATCATTTCTTTATTATACGGGCTCTAATCATCCCCTGGAATTGTTCACCTTGAGGCTTCATTTCAGAAAATAAAGAAGTAGCGCTCATCCTGCACATAATTTGTCAAGAAATAAGACGATTAAGTATGTATGATTGTTAAAATAAAAAAAACTAAAACACAATACAGAAATTTGTATTAAACGTTCCTAAAAGTAAAAACTCACCTGGCAAAATTCACCAGAAATAATCTGCTCTAAATCCAAATTGTTTTACACAGACTTCCTGCATTTTTTGCATATACCGGTACAAGCTTTTTTTCATGAAAATTAAGTATTTTGACATCCAAGCTTTTTTGAAGAAAATACTTATTATACTTATTTTCCAGGAAAATTAAGTTTTTTTAATTCAAGCTTTTTTCATGAAAATTAAGGTTTTTTTCACATCCAAGCTTTTTTCAGGAAAATTAAGTTTTTAAAATTATTATTTATTTATTTATTTTTTAAAAACAGCCAAGCTTTTTACATTAGGGGTTCTCAAACGCACTTCTTGTCGCTGCGGCTGAACCACTTGTAGCTGCTGAACCACCTGCATCAGGACGATGCACCTTGACTGTCGGGACAAGTGTGCATCCTAGAGGTTAGAAGTTAGAACAGCACGCGCAATCAAAGCCTTTCTATACCTACAGCACTGTACTGTAGGTATAGAAAAAGGCCAAGCTAACGGCAATTTGTCCGGTAACAAACGAACCAGCCGAGAGTACGAGCATTACAATCATCAAAAACATGAAAACTAAAACATCAAAGTGCATCATCTTTATTTGATATATGTGAAGGGCCGTCCAGGTGGCACAAAATGGCAGAAGAACAATGAATGTTTAAGGCTCCTTTTCACTAACAACAAACTGGTCTTTGTCTGGATTTTTTTTTAGCTATTCTGCCAGTACATGAATAGGAACACCTGCAAATGATAAAAGATAGCATTTATAAATAGATGAACCAGCTGTTAACTCCCGTTTTTTCATTTGCCTCTAAATCCCCTTTGTTAATATAATACACCACTTAAAGAGCAGCCGACTGTCGAAGGCCATCAGTGAAAACCCAACTCTGGTCCAAGAGGACTGAACGATCCTGAGATTAACTATCCAACGTGCAATCGGGAAAAGGACACGGTGAACAGCAGGTAGTACTACAAAATTCATAAAATTCATAGGTGAAAAGTAAACTGGATAATAAAATTGAATAATGAATACTAATAACAGAATTTATGAATTCTAATATTTTGAACTACCTCTTTGTTTTTCCCCCCCTCAGTCAACATATTTCTAGAATTTATTCAGTATACAAATACTAAACATAGTTATATGTGTATTATGTCATTGTGAACAGTAGCACTTATTCTTATTCAAAGTATTTTCAAAAAAACCCATCCATCCTGTGCTTTCAACCTCGATCTATCTCTGAGGCTGCAGAGCCAGCTACTGCAGGTTCCCCACCGCTGTGATTTTATGCTGACTAGTCTTGGCTTTGCTCTTAAGTCACACGTTTCTGACACTAAAACCAGGCCAAGTCCCAGGCTGAGTATTGATTATTTGTTGTGAGGTGGTTGCTCAGTCGTGCAGCAGACATTAGGGGTCCTTTTTCATGTGTGGTCTGTTGCTGTGACCTCACTAACGCGGCAGGCAGGACTTAGCCAGAGAGGTATTGGACGCATCAACTCAAAGCCTCAGATCCCCAGGCTTATGTCTCCCTCTAGGGGCCGGATTGGAACAGATATTCACTCATTGTCAGGCCCATCAGCCTCAACTCTTTATCCTAGTTGTACAAAGAGGGGCCGCTTGTGGTGGGTTACCCTCAGCAACAATTCTGGATTATCTTTGGCTTTGCAAAAGTTAAATCTCAAGTCGGAAAGCAGCAAGTCTCCCATACAGTGGATGTGAGGGCATCTACTGCACAGTACGTGCCGAGTATGTGTGTGCGTGAAAGCCTTACGCCCAGTGAACCTGAGCTCCTGCGGTCGAGTGCCGTTTGGCCTCCTTGATGGAGAAAGCCTCTTGCTCCTCGCTTATCTCAGTCAACCTCTTTTCCTCCAGAAACGACACCAAGGAGTCCCTCATGTCCACCACATCGATCATCTGTTGAAGGACCCGCTCTTCTTCTTCCTCCTGCTCTGGCGTCTTGTCTGTCAAGACAAAACACATATGGCAACTTTAAGGCGGCGATAATCAATACATCTTTATAAAAACAACGAGGATGTGAAAATAACGTAAAAAAAGGGGTTGCTCGTAGTGATGAACCCAGAGAGAATTATCACTTCATTCTGTCGCTCCCCTCGGCTTTACGGAGCTTTATAAGTGAGTTTCAGCTCATTGCTTTTCTGTCTGGACGCTGTGATTCACTCTTACTGCTCTCATAGCATCGCTTTCGGCCACAGCAGACAGCCATTTTCTGTGGAAAAGCTAAAGAAATCTCACTGTACACTACCTGCTCAGCACCAAACAGCAGACAGACTCTGTGTCTGCATGATGTGTTAATAAGCAGCTGCAGCAAGTGAGCCATAACTTAAAAAAGGTGATGATGTGTCAGTGTTGTGCTCACAACTCGTTTCTGCTGCCCCCAAGTGGCCAAAGAAAGCAGTTATTGCAAGTTCAAATTAACAACGAAGAATTACAAATCACCCACTATTACGACGCAGATGAACATTAAAACACAGAGGCACAAGTTGTCTAAATGTCATCCTTTTGGAAAAACCCCACCTATTGTCACTACCTCAGACTGCTGAGCCTTAGATTGGCTTCAGCTGAATCTTTGCACAGGACAAGGACTGTGGATCTCTTACATGGAAATCGCTTTGAGATGGAACTCTTTGCAACCAGTTTGGACAAAGGGAACAATTACAATGACTAATAATGCTTTCAATGTTCTTATGGGCATGTGTTGTTTTAAGAAAGAAACTAAAGTCTGTACCTGCCCTTTAAAAGAAGACTAACCCTAAAAAAGCACACTATAAACTGACTTGAAGAATCTTGCTAGCCAAGCAACATTGAAGTCTACAAACAACCCATAATGCAACTCTCTCTGTAGGAGCTGGTGTTCAACTGGTACTCTCTGCCTTCAAAAAGAATATCGGGTGTTGGGAATACATGAATGTCTAGTCCTCCAATTAATAATTAGCAATTTCCATAAACAAGTCCTGTATTCGGGCCGATACAAATTACTACAAAATGCCCTCATTGTGTACAGGATTGGGTTAAAGGGGCCACATTGCCAAAGCACTGATGTTCTCATTAGAAGAGAAACATGCAATGATTATCAGCCTTGGCTAAACACAACTGGTGCTTGTTTCCAAGTTGGCTTGCTCTCTTCTAACGGCTTCAAAATCAATAGGCCTATTCAAGAAGCTTCAGCAACAAATGTGCTTATGTGAGCACACCAAAGTACACACCATTCAGCTCCATGAATTTCCTCAGCTCCAACTCCAGCATGCTCTGCTTGTCTTCGAGCTCCAGCTGCCGAGACCTGAGAGAAAAACAAACATCAGCTGAGTCATGTCCACATCCTGCTGTAGCTGCAGGTCATCATGAGGCCATATTACAAATAAGAGTCTGACTGTAAAGAATATTGGTTTCTACCAAGGTGAGAAAACCCCCCCAGTAACCACAGTCTTGATGTGGAAGTCTGCTGTCGTGTGGCTACTGTATCACTTCTACTATGCACAAAAGCTGTGATGTATCCCCAGCATGAGCAAACAGGCTTTTGCGGCGCATCACAGTTTTAATTGACGGATGTACACTCACGCCACCATGAGGTCAGACTCCTCAGACACCAACGCGTTCTTCTTGTGGACGAGTTGGATCCAATGCTCGATCATTTCAGGAGAGCCGTTGCTGCCTGGAGGTGGAAAAATACAGTGTTTGCGTGTGATGTTTGTTTGTAAAGTAGGTGGTAATAAAAGAGGAAGACAGGTCTTTATGAATATTCCAGGTATAGTGCTGTGCTGCATGTGACACAACAGCCATGGTAGTGTCTGTAGCCTTCAGGCTAACGTGCGTCTCTCTGGAGGCTGTTCCATGTGAATTCACCTGACACCACTTCAATACAGACATGTAGTAAGTATAGTTTTATACATAACAGTAGCTCATTTGTGTCGTTCCTCCACTTTCTATTACCAGAAGAGAGGACTTTATTTACTGCAAACTACAAAAATCTGCATCTTCTTCCAACAAGAAACAACAACTTTTGGCTGCATGGGGACATAAGAAATCTCCAAACAAGGAGCCTGCTGTTAACATGTGGGTCTCACCAGCCTCTCCTCGCAGAGTTCGCTCCAGCACTACACCCTTATCCTCCAACTCCTTGAAGGTCACTTCTATCTCCTCCAGTCTCCTCTGGATGGACTAGTGAACCACAGAAACAAAGAAAGAGTAAGAAAGGTGCTTGAGCAAATTTGGACAAATACATTAAAGTTAAATGATTAAATCACACACTTTTATTGTTAGTATGAAGAATTCACAGGAAACAATGCATGCATGTCTAGTGTTAGAGCCTGTGTTGTAAGCCTCAGTGTTTACTGTTCCCACAGCCGTATAAGAGCTATATTGAGTTATTTCTCACGCAAACCAAACATTTCCCACTGCTGCTGCTTCACATTAAAAGCAATCAACTGGTGGATATAATGGGTAACTTTTATAGCGACGAAGCCACAGGAAAGGTATTTATCACGTTAATCAAAAATGTGTCTACAAAACAAGACATGGTCATTGGCGTTTTTTTATTCTAAATTATTATTATTTATTTCTTGTAAATTGCAGGGAGTAATGAGACGAGAAAGAGCAGCCACAGTGAGCTTTTAGATGAAGATTTGCAGCTAACAAAGTTACCAAGTTCTTTTACTGCTGCTACCCTGTGGCTGTGTGGAAAACTACTTGCACATTGTGCAGCATGATATCAGACCGTGGCTGATCATGACATTATGAAAAATAAATAAATAAAATGATTGACTTTTTTAAATTTTTTTTATTAAAAACGACTTGAGTTTGTCTCTTCTGTTGTATTTCTGACCAAGTAACTGCTCAAGGAGTGTTAGCTGTGATGCTAAAGGCCTGAAGTACAACACGTAACCACGGGTGTTGCCAAATCAACCAGGAATTCAATTTGAAGGATTACAACTTTAGCATACAAACAATAATATAAAAACAGAAGCAATTGTTAAACCTAGCCCCCAATGTGTGGACACATTAATGAGATATAAAATTGTATATTCACGTACAAGTTTATTCCTTCATAGAGTGAAATTAGAGAAGCCATTGACCAATAAAACATAGATGAGCTATGAGTGTTGTCTCGCGTGTGACGCACTGACCTGGGCTTTGCGCAATCGCTGTAATTCACTCGTCTTGGCTTGACGCTCCAGTGTCCTCATCTTCATCAACTCCATCTTCTCAGCCTCAACAGGGTCTGATGGCATGGTCTGAAACTAGAGGCAGCGTGTCAGTATTGCAAGTATACTGCTGGTTAAAAAGTAGCTGCTCACCATCAGGTATAATCAGCTCCATTCCTTACTTTCTCATCAAATAAGTCGACATCATCTCGCTCAAACATCTCGTCATCGTCGTCGTCGTCATCTCCATCGACACCCTCTTCTGAGGTGCTGTGAGCATGTCGGAATGTTGTTTCTGTGGTAAAAATGCAAGGAAGATGTTGCAACGAGTGTCACACAGCAACGCTGCAACCATTTTTCTTCCACCAAAGATCAAAGTGTCCTCAACTTACCCACTCTCCCTGGCTGATTAACAAGGACACTGAGCCGGGTGTCTCTGCTGATCCTCGGGGAAGAGAGATTCCACGGGGAGAATTTGGATCGTACCCTCGTCTGCCCGCTTGGCATCTCTTTTCGCCTGAAGCAGCGTCGATTCCTCTTCTCTCGCATGTGACCCGCGGTGCTCCCGCTCCAGTAGCCCTCCTCTTCTTGCCCATCCAGACCCTCTGGTTTAGGAGGGCTTGTACCTCCTGCAGTTGCCGAGGAGGAGGAGCAGGAGGAGGATCCACCAGGGGTCTCCGAGTCCGAGTCCACGCTGAGGCTCTGCAGATTCACTAGCTGGCTTTTCTCCTCATCGGTCAGCTGAAGCTTTCGAAGTGATTGCTTCGGGCGGGAGTCCGCAGCGGCCTTGGAGATCTCTTTTGTAGGGGTTGGGGCTGAATGTCTTTCTGGAGTCGAGGGGTTAAAAATGTGGACTGTGCGAGGCTTCGCTACTGGAGGAGAGGGCTGAGGTGTGAGCTGTGATCTGCGGGGCTTGGGGACAGGATAGGGCACAGTCTCCTCCTCAGTGGGTGCTGCTACCTCAGTTTTAGATGGAGGACCTGTGGGAGTTGTTGAGTGGGTAGAAGGACCACAGTCCAGAACGTGCTCATACTCCTCATCGGATGGAGATGGTGTATAGTCATCACTGGAAAGCCCGTTCTTTCCTTTGTGATTTCCTTCGCTATCCTGAATACAGAAATGGCATTGAAAAAATACATTAAAAAAAAAGGGCAAAGAAAGAGCACAAATCCCCGTTTATTGTGTTTTGATCTTTAGACTCCATATGCTTTGACACAAGAATTCTATTTAGTTGTGCGTAACTTCTGCGAGCGAGTGAGCCCTGCAGGATGATGACATCGGACCAGGCACCAGAAGGATGATATATCATGCAACAGAAGATTGTGTAACACGGGCATTACGAAGACACGCATTCAACGTGGAGTCTGGAGAAGAGCGCAACAGTTTACATCTGCTCTGTTCAGTGACCCACCTTGCAAGATGTTTCTGGCCCGTTTTCCAGCTCCAGTTCTTCAGAGTGCAGCTCACAGTAAAATCTCCCTGAGGGGACATCACAGACAGAAACAATAAAACGGAGTTGAAAAGTCAGAGACAAGTGAATGTTGACGTGCTAAAGGAAAGAAAAAAAAAAAAAAAAAAAAAAGCCTGCTGTTTTGATAAATGATTAATGTCCTTTCAGCCTAAATGGAAACCTCTTTAAAAAGGTTCTCGGTGCAAATTATTAATTACATAAATAAATAAGCAGTGCTTCACTTATTGTAGCAATATCCTTGTTTGAGAGAACACATCATACCAAAAAGGTGCAATAGATAGCTGTTGAAACCAGGAATACAAGTGCTTTATACTCAGCATTACAGCAAAAAAGTGCTTAAATGAAGGACTAAGCCTACATGAGGCTGCTAAAAAGGGATAACAAAAGACCACATATCGCACCAAATATAGACAAAAACTAGAATTATAACAATAGTTTCAATCAGTGTCCTATTAGTGACCGTAAACATATGACCTTCCTTTTATTCTTTTGACAAAAGAGGACATTAAGTACTCACCTGTAGCCTGGTCAAAGGTGTATCCTCCAAGTCGGAGCGTGATGCTGCACTGATGGCAAGTGAAGCAGCTCCGATGGAAGAACTTGCCCTCAGCACTGATGCGCTCCAGCACATAGACCCTCTGACCACAGAAGTAACACTCCTCACTGTTTGTCATCGACACAGCAGCACCAAGTTCAGGCTCAGGCTCAGGTGCTGGATCTGGTTCAGGTGTAGGGCTGAGCTCAGGGGACACAGGCGGCACCTCCGTCTGGAAGGAAAAGGTGGAGTTAAATTCAGTAAAGCAATATCTAGTCAGAAGGAGAAGAATTAATACAAAACGCTTCCAACACAACTCACACTGTCCTCATCTCCCATCTTCGTCTCTCTTTTCTCAGATGCCAGCTTTTCCTGCAGAGAAAATATGAAAAACCATTAACCATCATATGACCCGATTATGTTTATTATGTGGAGAACATTCATACAGACATTCACACCATTTTAATGACCAATGAAAAAAAACACTTCACTTGAAATAAGATTTAACAATTTGCCCCTCAAATAACAGCTGTGAGTCACAGACAGCACAAGAACACAGGCTGGAGGCCCAGACGTGAACTCCAGCCAACAAGCCAGTGTGTTTGAAAATATCTTTATCAAACATTTCTCGGTGCCGTGTAAACAGTGAACTCGCAGTCACAGTGGGCGTACCTTGCGTCTTCGCAGAGAGTTGTGCTTCAGCTTGTTTAGGAATAAGACAGCCGACTGTGTCTGGGAGAGAGACAGCGGCTTGGACGGCGACAGGAAGGCTGCAGGGTCTGGGGCCAACGGAAAATGAAAGAAAGAAAAATGTCAGAGGGGGACACACCAAATTCAGTTTCTCACCATTGCACTAGGCTGCAAACCTGAAGACACCTGAACGTTGCTGTTGGCCTACTTGCAGCGTTGCATACGGCAGCTTAAAATATCCTGATTGAACCTTTTTTAAATATCTTCAAAAAAGGTACATCCTTATATGTTGGATACTCTGTTGGAAATGTGAACAATCCCTCTTATTTGTATCTTCTGTAGTGCCACAGCAGATGAATTTAACTTGTCAATCCACATAAAAACTCTTCAGCTCCTGCTCTGACTACCACTCCCATCCTTTCATCGTTCAGATAAGGTTACCGGAGAATGACAGCTCCCTCCTGCCTGCACATCAGTCGGCAGATCCCAAGCAGAGCAGCAGAGCAGCAGAGCATCACAGACACGGAGAGCGTTTATCACACCCACTTCAGCTCATTCAGTGCCGACTAATGCTGGGCTCACATTTACGCTGCACAAACTCCTCATGCTACAAACACTGTCAATGTACCTCTGCTACAAACGGCCGGGAGAAAATCCTCCTTCGGTGCAGGAATAGCAGATCCCCTGCAAGAGATCCTTGTCCCATCAGACCCTGATAAGCCACACGGTGACTGTTTGTTCTGTCTGCTGCTGCTTCTCGGCTGGCTTAGTGCAGGAGAGCAGCACAACCAGTAGAGGCTGGCTCTGCTCTGAGCACAGCACTAGCCACTTAAGCCAAATGAATTCTGGGTAACAGGCTCTTAAAGAGACAGTGGCGACTTAATCACTTCTCAACACCAAACACATTTCAGTGGGAAGGCACCTGACCCTTTTAGGGTGATACTAATGCTGTGCTGTGTCTAAGCAACGGAGTTACGTAAGAGTGAAGCTGCTGTCACCAATAACTATCTTGAGAAATAATTCACCCGAAGATAAATAGCATGACAAAAGACATAAATAATTAAAACATTCACTGTGGTAAATTGAAAAGTGTTTTTTGTGGCTTTGCAATTTTGTCTTGACATTCTTTTTCAC
Source organism: Bovichtus diacanthus (assembly GCA_943590825.1). Lineage (NCBI taxonomy): Eukaryota > Metazoa > Chordata > Actinopteri > Perciformes > Bovichtidae > Bovichtus > Bovichtus diacanthus. The sequence continues at coordinate 5,527,893 of CALSBV010012228.1, read as the reverse complement.
TTGCAAATAATACATATTCAAACTTTCACCTTTCGCTGGCACAGTGAAGGCCTTTTGAACCTGGGTGAGGTAGAGGACCATGGACAACCTGTCTATCTGATCACTGTTGGCTAAGTCGCTGGAAGACATGACAGGTGGGATGCCCAGCTCCTTCTCCAAAATGCTGAAGGCCAGTTGGTTGTTGTGAACAGCGCTGGACTCGTCGAGGGAGGACATGTCACTGTGGAGGAATCACAAAAGCTGGAATTACTCGACGGTATTAACTATGAAGGGCGTTTTCACAGCAAAGACGACCATCACATATAATGTGTTGAATGTAAATAACCTGATGCCAACATCTTTCAAAAGAACTGTGTCAAATGAACACAATGCATAAATATACAGAATCCTACAATCAGATGAAAACCAAGCGAAGGCCAGTGGAGCGACTCACATGAGCGGAGGTCTGAAGTGGTGGATCAGAGCACACAGAGCCAGCCCGGACCTCCAGGATTGGGTGAAATCCTTTACATTCACATTCTTGTAACCCGCGGTGCGTTTCTGGCACCATTTCAACAACTCTTCAAAACCACTGATGGAATCTGACGGGACAAACAAAGAGCATTGATCACACAATGCTCTGCAACCAACGTGGTGTGGTTTCACAGTCGTAAGAAAGTCCCCCTGTGATGTGTAAATATGGTGCGAGTGAATTGTTTTTTTATGACGCTGCCACCTTAACTCAACACAGCTGAATGTAACCAAGACCTTGAGTGCCTGCACAATGAAGAGACGCTCACCTTGACGCAAGTAAGAAAATCTGTTCTTCTGTTTCTTGGTCGATGGATTGGATTTATCAACATCATATAGGTGCTGCACCTAAATAAAGAGATAGATGAGTCAATACACTTCAAGATCACAGACCAAAGTGACCTTTCACCAGTTCATCCAACAGGAACATGGCAGGATTTGTTAAGCATATAAAGATATTAAAACATAAAAACATTTAGTGTCGTCATTTACTGTAAGCTATTCAAGACCTAATAATAATTAATTCTTAGGAGGAAATCAAAACCTTTCGTTAACATTGCTTCACTTTTATGAGACTGTGTGCTGGACTATAACCTGCATTTTGACCTCCATAAGCTCCACGATGATTTAACTGATTCAAATCTCTGTTGAGTAAACAAAGGATAACAGTCCTGACCTGGTTGGGCATGATGGAGGAGAGGTTGACTCTTGTGTACCGCGTTTTGGGGTCGATGCTGTAACTGGTGTAGTTTTTTATGGTGTTTTCTGGTGTGGTCTGGGACAGGACCTGATAGATACTTTCTCTGTACATTTGTTGAGAAATGAAAAATAAAATAAAAAGGTAATTAAGAGCCGAGGAAACGCGGAGATGCATTGAAATGAAATTGGAAGTAACAGTAATAAAAGAAGAGTGAGATGATGTTACTCGCTGGGTTTAGAAATCAGTCAACTGTACACAGTTTTGACTTCACGCTCGATAAACAGGAAAATAAACTCTTCAAAATCACTTCAAACATGTGAGAAATTGTCTGGTGTTAAATTAATCTACATCCACACCCTCATATTTCATATTCTATGTGGTTGAAAATAACCAGGGAGGCTCTCGACACTTTGTTCTGAATTCCCATCAGGTTTACAGCAACAGATTTCATTTAAAATTGGCACATTTTATGGGCAAACGTGCATTCTGTCAAACACCAGAAGCCTCATTGTTTTATTCTTGTCACATCAAGGAATCACGATAAAATATTTTTTTATACCTATGCAATCAAAATAACTATTCATCACACTAATTATCTCAGGATGGGAAGTGTTGCTAATGAGGAGATCCACAGGCATACCAATGAATGTTGGCACTAGATTTTTATACTTGTGCACCATTTCGGTGTATTAGCAAACAGAGGAATATGGTGAAGAAACAGGAAGTGGAACTTCGGTGTGTTTTGCTTGATATTACTCATGATGTAAAGATGAAATGCGATTGTCTTTATTGTGTGCTGCGTTGTAGTTTTATGAAGCCGGCTCACCGCTCAGCCAGGACCTTGAGATGTGGGACCCCCATGCCCCAGCTCCTCACCATCCACGCTGTGTCAAAAGAAGCTAGAAACCCACGGGCAATGCCTGTGCCCAGAGGCCAGAAGGGCTGCAGAGAACAGAGCAGAAGAGCTCAGTGAGCTCAGTGTAAGAAAATCCTACAATTGACTGCAATCTGCATTCAATGCTTGCTTCAAGACTGCATCTTAGTTTAGCATATTAGGATGATAACATTTGCTAAATAGCACAACAAGTACAACAAGAATGTCATTAGTTTTGCAGGCATCTGGTCATACAATGTATCCTGAGAGGGACATGAACATCTACATTTCATGGCAATCTATTAAAATGCTGTCAAGATATTTCACTCAAAACCACAAATGTGAAACTCATAGTGGGGCAAGAAAAGTCAGTGGATGACCAAATGTATGATATTTCATTGGATGAGTGAAACAGTGCTCGCTGGTAACACTATATAAAAAGTCAGGGATCAACCGACATCACCATCTCTGGAGCCACGACACTATTGTGGCTAAAAATGTGAACGAGGGGAGACTTGCTCCACATCACAAAAAATGCTGTCCCCTACCTCCACCAGGGCATCTCCAACAAGAGCCATCAACAGTTTCTTGCCCCTCTTCTCCCTCACCAGAGAGGCATTCTCAGCACGGTGCATGCAGGTGAAGTCGAACATGGCCACGTCTGGCTGACCGGCATGGTTCTGAGCAAACTCCAGGTTCGGCAGTTTACCACCTGTGGCGAATGAGGCAGCTTCATAGGCATAGCAGCACAAAGCCTCGTGATCCACGTTTGCGGGAGCCAGCAGCTCCTCTGCGTCGCTGTAGTCCTGTAGAGACGGAGCGAGAGGTGCAATCTGGTGAGTCGTGGCACCTTTTTCTGATTCTAATGTGACATGTCTTATACTGGGTTTACGGCTGTAGCTAATGGGCCAGGCTGCAGAGAAACAGACGATGACAGACAGTTTATCTCTTCACACTGGAGCACCCGCATGGCTGGTTCATCCATCTGGCTCGCTTCCTTTTTTCTTTACTGGCCAGAGATGAAGTTGATGCCAATAAGAATCACACCTTTTCTTGGTAATGGGTGTGTTGCTCTCACCTGTTTAATGACCCCCTTCTTCAGCAAGCTCTTCTTCTTGGCAGTCATGACAAAGTAGTGGGTGTCATCTTTGTAGTAGACAATATTCTCCAAATCAATACCTGGAATGGAAATATGAGAGAGAGAGAGAGAGAGAGAGAGAGAGAGAGAGAGAGAGAGACAGAGAGACAGAGAGACAGAGAGAGAGAGAGAGAGAGAGAGAGAGACAGAGAGAGAGACAGAGAGATAGAGACACAGGGAGGTCAGAGTGAATTAAAAAGTAAGTCAACTGGATGCTATAAAGGTGACACAAATTCTTCCTTTCTGACCTACTCTGCACCTTGATTTTGTACAAACCTTACAGGAATGATGAGTAGGTAAGAAAGGAAGAATTTCATAAGGGTTAACGCTGCGGTCACAGGAAATTAACTGAAGATGGAAAAACAGATTAACAGCCTTGCGACCCTTTTTCACACTTCACAGTGAACCCGATCTGACGGTGCGAACATTCATTTCATGCCTTGAGGCTTGCGTTCAGCGAGGCACAACAGGAGAACAATAAAATGAGACTAAGAACGCTGGTATTCTTATTAGAAATGTTACGGCCCAGTGACTCTACTTCATAATTCATGTTCTCCATTAAGTGCACGCTGTGGTATGAACGGATTTCCTCGCTACTAGTTTTTAAACAGTTCACTGAAACAGAGATCAGGGTTGCTCCACTGCAAAATCAAGATGTCCTCTTCCACCCAGCTGAACATGACAATGTCGAGTGGATTCCTACCAGCCTCAGTGAGCAGCTCTTGGAAGAACTTCTGGTTGTAGATGCGGGCCACACCGCTGATCTCTGCTACTTGGGTCTCTGCAGCCGTGTGTCTGTTGATGAAGTTGGTTGTGATGCCGATGGCCAGCTTGCCTCTCAGCTCCTTATGCTTAAAACCTGATAGTTTGGGAAAGAAGACAAGAGGGAACTGGGCTGGTGAAAGCTTGTTTATTGAATGCAGCTGCCAGAGGAAGTTTGTGACTGTGTGTAACCAGCCAGGTCTTGCAACATCTCTAAATGCAGCTCTTTGTGTCCCCGTTTGCAACAGTAGGAATAGAAGTGGTTCACAGTGCGTTTTTCTCACCATCAGGGACAAACCTGCCTCCTCCAGCGGAGATGAAGACGTCAAACTGGAAAGCTGTAGCAGGATGAGACCCGGGCTGCAGCTTGGCCATCCAACCTGTCAGAAACACATCAAACTGTGATCATAACTTTCCTGCTTTGCATACTGCTGCTTCATAATAGCAAGTGATCATGGTGTACTGAGCAACCCGAGCGGGGGGAGGGATTGCTGGTTGACAAATGTAAGTACCGTTTTCTCCCGAGGGCTCAATCAAGCCTTGAAACTCCACTCCCGTGTGCACCTCCACCCCGAGGAGAAGTGATACTTTCAATAGAACCAACTGCAGCTGACGGATGCCTGAAAACACACGTATATTGCAAACTGAAGGTTAATGGGAGCTCGGCCCAAACGTGATATTTTTAATTGTCTGAACAGCAGACAGGGAACAGAGAAAAGAAGCAAATCTTACATTTGAGAAGACATTTTGGTTGATAATTGACTTAAAGTAAAGAGTTCATCGATTTGTTACAAATTCAAAAGAGCACTGCAGAGTAAAAGAAAAAGAGGACACATTTATCTCTCTTTGGAGCCACAACTGTTTCACTGTACTACAACTTTTTTCACATTCGCAGGAGTACTCTGAGACCTTTAAACAGACTTTGATGTGTAAAATCAGTGAAGTTCCCCTTTAAGTTTATCACAATTAATAAAACCTATGGATTCAAAAAGTATAGGAACTTTATAAGCTGAGGCAAATCCCATAGAGCCCTGTAATGGCCCTGCTGATGCAATAAGGTTATTTAGTCTCTCAAACTATTTGCTATACATTATCTCATGCTCTAATAATTGACCCACCCACCCCCATATCAGACACCAAAATGCTGAAATTATATTACAAGTTAAAACAATGATTTTTTTTCTGTTCATCACTGAATCGATTCGCCAGTTAATCATTCCAGCACTTATTAAAAAACAACAGCAGACAGCTCACAGTACAGGACAGTCCTTCGTCACTCACTGATGTGGTCCAGAGACCCAGTGCAGAATTTGCCGTAGAACTTCTTGGCTCCGAGCCCGCGGAGGTCATAAATGGTGAAAGGCCACAGGTGGAGAACATTGTTCCTGGAGAAAGACTCTCTCTTCTCCAACACCACCACCTGAGCCCCCAGCAGCGACAGTTCGATGGCCGTTCTCAGCCCACACGGCCCAGCCCCCAACACAAGACACTAAGAGAGACAAACAGACAGCACGCATGATAATATGTCAATCAAAAAATGAGGGCATCAGAGGCAATAAGTAAAATTTTTAATTTTTAAATATAAACCTCAAGCCCAAACGTTGTCTGTGTCAACGATAAAACAAAGGATGCAGACCCTTCAATGAGCCAATCAGTAAATCATTAAAAGTGCTGGAAAATTTGGGTTGAATATAAATATAGTGTTTCAAAGCTTGAAATCTAATTAAAAAGGTTTTTCAAGATTGAAATTAAATTTTAAAAAGGCGTGAATACTTTTTTGATAAACTGACTTTTTACAATTTTTTTTTATTTCTACAAACATTTTGTATGAGTTTTCATTCATCACAACTGCAGGACTCTTTTTACACGGTTTCTCCAAATGTTTAAAAATATGACGTTATAATAATCCCATAGGAAAGGACCATTAACAAGGATGGTTTTAATCTGATCAGCATGATAAACAGATGAATGGACAATGAATGATCCATAGTGCCATCCTAATCAATTACTACAATTGTATGTCATTAAATTACAGTTTTAATTATCGGGTTCAGCTAAAACCGCAACAAAATACTACTTATTTACCATTGAGGTTATGTTTTTTGCTTGGTTTGTCTGTCTGTTGAGTTTGCGACTGGGAAAACGCCCCTCAAGTCGAAACAACCCAGAAAAAGATATCAGCTTGATTTTAAACATTTTGGGCAATAAAATACAACATATCTTCTTTTTAGCCTCCATGTTGTTTCCACATTACGACTTAAAGCTCTTGAATACACCGAAGTCGGAGGAGCGACTTCGGACCGTAGCACATGAATGCACCATTAGTACAGGTCTGCGCTCTCCGAGTGCCATTCCAGTTAGTTGTGAGGGGCTGACATTTTGTACCAATATTTATATTAAACATTTAAAATGAGATAATTATCTAATATTAGGGGTTTTCCCCAGAATTCAGAAAAGCCCCGAAAACATAATTTAGATCATGGGATGACAAAGTCACCGCTGTACCTGTTTAGTGCAGTCATTATGAAGAAATTAAAAATTATTTAACACAGCTGAACAATAAAACAAAAAAAAAATAGAAGGAAAGAAACTGAACTTAATCCAAAGCCGACGTAGTCTATGTCTACCCATCATGGAAAAAGAAATTAAAACTATCAATATAAAAGATTCTTCAACCAGCCACAAGCACAATCTTTTACAGCACAGAAAAAGCCAGTACCTTGTTTTTGGGGCAGGCGTTTCCCTCCTTGTAATCTGTGTGCGATGCCCTTTTGTCCAGCCTTGTCCACAGGGCTTTGGCCTTCCAGTAGTTCAGTTTTTCTTTTAACTTGATGTAAAAACTCCTGAAATCCTTAGGATTGATATCCAGTTGCTTGCAGAGCGCAGCAAAGTGGTGCTTCACATCCTTACAACTCTGGGCTTGGACGAAGAGGTCAAATGTAGTATGTGAAGGGTTGACAGGGTTCTGGCTCGCCATAGTGGAGGATGATGGCTGATCCGGTCCTTTGGTCACTCGGTTTGATGGTTAGCTGTGAAAGAGGAAGTTATATCGTGGTTTTTAGACCTTCCTACCTGGAAATAACTGCAGCGTGGGGATAGGATTAGTGTAAATGATCAAAGGGTTACAAAGTCCCTGTTGTTAACATTTAGAGGCTTCTACCCTCTGTGCAGTGGGAAGTCTCCTCCTCATGTTCTTCTTATTATAGTCCAGATGTTTAAATGTGTAGGACTTCTTTGTCACCTAGTCAGCTGAGTGACTGCTCTGCACTGAACAGCCCGCCCACAGCTGATGTGTCATTCACACACACACACTGCCTGTGTGCCTGTCATTAGTTTGAACACACGGAAAAAAATACGTCTTAAACACAAAGTGAGGATGTAACTATTTTCATACGTCCGGGCTGGAACAACTGTTGAACCAAACCAAAAAAAACTCTAGGTGTTAGGATTGAAATGAATATCCAACGTTAATAAGAATGTCTTGCATTGTTGATAATAATCGCACTATGGTAAATGTATGCAGTTCAGTGGAATGACGCACCAGGTATTATTTTAGAGAATGACACAAGAAGTAGGGCTTCAATTGAAGATTATTTTCATAAAATAATCTGCAGAATATTTTCTCCATTAATGGTTTGGTCTATAAAACATAAAGAAAACAGTGATCACAATTTATTACAACCCCAAATGACCTTCAAATGTCTTGCTTTGTCCAACCAACAGTCCAAAGCCCAAAATAATTTAAATTTACTAAAATGTAAGGCAAAACAAAGCAGCAAATGATGCAGAGTCATTTCCTGTCTATTGACTAACTGCTGTGGCTCTAAACTCAACTGTAGATTAAAGAGTAATTTAGTTTGTTTTTAAATTACAATTTGCCTGGAATTATTAAGTTGGAGCAACAGAATTTAGTAAACTGGTAATGTTGATAGTACAGTAGCGTTTTTTCTAAACAAATATAGCGTGTTTGTCCTCAAGTAATTACCTTAGACAATTCTTATTATTAGAAACATTTGGTAAACAATATGAGCTTTCAACTCACAGTCTATGCTAACATTTACCTAAGGTGGGTTATTATCAGAAACTAGAGGCAGCACGATAATCTTTTATGGAAATATCACACTGAAACCATAAAAACATAGTTTGAAGTGCCATTCTTATGCTTTTCTAGCAGCATAATGAATTGCAGAAACACGCACACAGTACAGTATCTTTGTAATATATATGTTGTGGCTGACATTTCCTGTTACCAACTCTCATGCATCACTTCCTGGTTATGACATTAACAACTACTCCCCTTGGCTGCTAAATCTGCAGCCTCTGGCCTCCACCTGAGACAAAGAGTGTATAATTACAGTCACTGAAACATGTGAGTGCATGCCTGTGCTTGTGAACCTAATAAAAACTGCTCCTGATCTGCTATTAGGAACAACATTCCTCTCTCAACTACGGATCATCTGTAGATATTGACTGAAAAAGAGAATCATGACGACTCATTGAACGTACGTTACAAGAAGCTACAACGTGTCTCTGTCTCCCCATTTATTGCATTACTGTCTTTCACTGTGTTGCACATGGTTCCAATTACTCTAACAAGTTACTACCTACGATAAATCCAGAGACAAACCATGCTGGAGACTCCATAGGGTTCCAAATTATACTGTCCCAACGTAGAGGCTTGAACATGAAAGCATAGCTCAGGTGAACATAATCCAGCTTTAATGCGACCAGTATTTCATGACTTTTCAGTGGCATTTAAAGTGTTAGGTTTTTGATATTCAAAGTCATTAAATGTCTCATCCTCAGTTTCCCTACCCATTATTTTGCAATGTGGACGATAAAAGAGCAAACTCCCTGACATGTACAGAGTAGAGTTAGCGTTGGTCTGAAATGATTAATCAAGGTCGCATCATTGTGAAAGTCTCCTAACAGGATGCAAATGGAGCCAGTGTTCTGTCAGTAAAACAACATTTAGCAAGAATGAAGTGGCCTGTGAAGACGACTGTCAAAACTAAAAATAACTTGGAAGATTGTCTTTTATCTGATTCTCGAGGAGGCTGCTGTATTTGTACTTCGTGCTCTGATGCTACGGTGCACTTCTCAGGCAAGTTAAAACGGAAAAATATAGCACAAACATAAAAGCATTAAATGATTCCCATGTGGTTAAAAATCACCTTAAAATCACTGCTTAATATAGTTTGCAGATGGTCATGCTGAACAAAAAGTGTCATCCGTGGCAAAGGTACACACGCAGACACACACAGTCGTCATCATCTGACTTGTGTTAAGTAATTCCAGGGAAGAGACGATTTTTTAGCAGGAATGCCGTGTGGACAGGATGAGACAGAGGCATGGACAGAATCAAACCAGGATTTAAAAGGTGAATTGACCTAATTTACCTCAGAGCCAGTGGATTGGATTGGATTGACCCACCTTAATACATGTGTAAGCTCTGCAGTGTGTCTGGTAACACTGTGTGTATCAGGATGTTGGATCAGACTCTGATCTCCAGCCTGGCAGGTTTTGGTTTTGGTTTTGGAGGGAGAGGGGGAGAGGGAGAGGGAGAGAGAGAGAGAGAGAGGGAGAGAGAGAGAGAGAGAGAGAGAGAGAGGAAATCAAATAAAAAAATCTGTATTTCATTCTGTCATTTATATGGCTCCAACAGACATGCACGGTTTGTAGTGAGTGATTGAAACATACCCTTTGACAATAAATGTAAGACCTCGCAGTGGTAGGAAGCTGATAAATGAACAGGAAGGTGTGGCACTGAGAGGCAGGTTGCAGTCACAACATGTTACCAAGCACTAGCAGACAGATTTAGAAAACAATGCTATGAGAGCCGACATATGTGGACACAGAACATGTGGTTTACATATGACCAACACATTCATTCATGTATGTAGAACCACTCTACAGTGGACATTAACATGTCACCAGAAAACACCAGTTAGGTTTAAAAAATAAAAAATAAAAAATAAAAAAAGACCGGCAAACTTTTAACTTACAAAGCAACTTACGAAATACCGAAGGAGTCTCCCCGCACAAAGAACAAGTCAAATATTGACAGTGTCGAATGGTGAAACGCCTCGTGGAGATACATTACCAGCTTTGAAGTCGTGCGGGAACCGGGTGTCCGTCAGACTGTATGCTAGCTGTCGTTCCCACGTTTCTTTTTTTCTTTTCTCCTTTGTTTACAGGTACAGAATGCGCGCTGGCTCACCTGCATCTCGCTCTCATACTGCACGAGTGGTGCCTCTTCCGGGACTTTCTGGTAATTGTACACGCACACGCACACACACACAGCGCGAGCACTGTGGGCACGTGACAGCCGGGCGTGGATGATGATATGACTGTCCCGAGGGCATCATGTATGAATCAGTGATACTTATGAATACCATCTCTTCTTCAATTATAAGTAGCCTACTACCTAATGTGTAAAAGATAATGATGATGACGATAATTATTTTAAATATATATATATATATATATATATGTATTAATAATAATAATAATAATTTGATCTGAACCCCAACACAGAAAAAATACATTTAACATACAAAACATGTAATTAGATACAAAAAAAAAAAAAAAAAATGGGACTATATATATATATATATATATATATATAAATACAACCCAAAAAGTATACAAGAGTACACATTAGCTTCATCTTGACCAGTTACGACAATGAAAAACTGTTAACATGTTAATGCATCAGTAATAATAATCAAATGTTATAACATAATACTTTTACTAGTTTACAAACATTTTTCTGTAAAAAACACTGTATTTGTGGTATTTTTGCTTTTACTTAAGTAAACTATTGTAATGCTTCTTGCAGCACTGCATTGCACTACAGTATATACTGCCTTATGACTTTCAAACACTAGTAGATAATAATACAATGTTACATGAGATTTCTGTATAATTAGTAATTTATGATTTAAATGTTCTTGAGCTGTGGACACAATCACATATCATCCATGGAGCAGTCTCATTACTATACAGTTGATAAACAAAAACATCATTTTTAATCTAATATTTCTTCATGATTTTTTTTCTGTTTTTATTAATATCACTATACACACATTACCACTAAAGTATTCTTGGATCTAGTTATGCTCGAAACAAAATTGCAAAGTCACCCTTCCACAAAGATGATTGTGGCTTTAGTTGACAATATTCATCATACTGCAGCCGTGTGTGGGAAACATCTATTAAAAATTCACATCCTCAGTGAGGCTACTGACAAATCTACAGAATGAAAGCAAACAGCAGGTCTATTTTTGGTTCTGACCATTGATCACAGACTTATTGACTGACTTGAAATACCATCTCTCGGAGTTCTTCCTGATTCCAGAGAACAAATTCATTCAGTTCATAAACACGATGGGATACAGTTTTCAATATACAAATTTTATTCAAACGTAATTTCAAATGTGAACAATATTCAGTAGGATTTAACAAAGAGCTATTCATCTGAAAATTCCCATTGGATACAGTAGAAAAGAGTATATGTAGGAATATCACAGATTAAAAAAAAAAAAAGAAAAAGAAAATCTGCATAGCCAGAAGGAAGGCCCACAGTATACCCAACAGGAAATGTCCTTGGCTTGGAAGCAAGGCTGCATACAAACAATATGATCTTTTCTTTCGTGCACTATTGCTCATAAGCGTTAAGTGAGACAGACGGGTCAGGAAACGAAGGGGACGATGCCAGACAACCTGACTACGCCCATGCAAGTCAATGCATTCATTGTGGCATAACCCATGTCCACAGGACATAGACGCTACACAGATATCAAACTCCTTCCATCCGTTGCAGTCACATCATCTTCTGCACGGAGTCGTTCTTAACGTGTAGCGCTTTATGAACAAGCTGGAGACGTCGATCAAACCTTTGAGTGATCGTGGAAGTGTATAGGATGGCAGCACACACACACACACACACAAACATAATGTTGGTCAGGTGTACCCAGAAAAACTGTTTAACCATAATGACATTTGATTACCTGCACATTTACCAGCCTCTGAAGCAGCACCAAAAATGATTAGAAGATTATCACGATGTAAACATTTGTGGTTTTGATTGTATTATGGGAAGGAGTAACGCTGGTAGATGATCAGTATCTGGCAAGCAAGAAACGTTGCGAGTCTGGGGAATACGGAGCGGATCTCCTCGCCAATTCAAGTCATATTGAAAATGTACAACCAAGATACGTTTCACACAAATACGTTGACAAAAAGTGTTTCTATAATATATATATTTATATTGTTATTGTCAGATGTTATTCAACCAATAAAAGTACCAAAAACATTAAAGTTTGAATCATGGTGCCAAAAGCTAAAATAAACAGTTTGGGTTATTTTAAAAGGAATAAATTATAAAGATTATATATATACAAAAATATTAGCATTGAGGATATTTACAATTTAGTTTCAAGATGCCAATTTATTTGCTATACATGCCATTTATATGGGAAGGCTATCTGGTCTGCCCCCTGCAGGCTGGAGGAAGGCATAACCACACTCTGTATCACTCGTTGCTCATTTATCACAGAAACATAATATCTCCAGTGTACGATTGTGCAGAAAGGTGCACCGATGAGGGAAATACTGAGGCTGATTAAAGTTAGAAATCTTCATATTTATGAAGGTCAGAACTGAAAGGAGACAATAAGATTCACCTGATTTTAATTTGAATGCCTGAAAAAACACATCAGCACCTTGAACCCATGCTGGTGAGCCGGTCGGTACTGTACCCAGGTGCAGGATCTCAAAACAGTGGATTATCCTTTAAGAAGAAGAACTGCTTACACAACTCAAACTTCTTTATAAGAAAAGTAGAGTAGCAAAATACACTTTTACACAGTAGAAGAGAGTAAAAAAAAACAAAAAAAAAACAGAGATTTTCATTGGCACAAAAATCGTTGCAGCAGAATTCTAGTCTTCTCCATCCTGAGATGACCATTAGTGATCAGTAGCCATTTGTTTTGTAAGAACAGTCACAATTAGAAAATAGAGAGACAGACTGTGCCTCTTCTCTTCTTTGAGTTGAGCTGTATGTTGGTCACAGCGATAAACCAATTCGCCCAATTGGCGAGTGAGACTACACACTCATGAGAATCAAGGGAGTTCGTCTTGTACCTAATCCTCACAGCAGTTGGGAAACCAGCCGAAATGAAGCACAGGGGAAGCATGATTACAAAATAAAATCGTTCACCTGAATATATTCCAGTTGATCCAGGTCTAACTACGAAATAAAACTAACAATATCCCGGCAAATTATTGGACGTCCCAAATGGTTGCTTCTCGAGTGGCAAAATGGAAGACAGACTCTGAGCATACGCGTTTTTAAATGGCATCCCAAAGAAAAGGTGGTAAAAAAAATGGACATCCGGAAGTGGTGCTTTTAGCAGGGCGACACTGTCTGGACTCCCATGTTCGACCCCTATGCAGTCTTTCATTTCATAGGCCAGTGCAGTGTCGAAGCTGACAAACTACAAGTTCAGTCAGGTGTTTTAACAGAGGAAGAGTACATGGGTAATTATATATCTATATATATAGATATATACTGTATATAATTAGGACGCCTTACAAACACAAGTAAGGTAGGAAAATCTGCATGGGTGTGTATGGTGTTGATTTGACTGACAAACAAAATTACACAGTACTGTATGATAAACTCAATATTAATACCACAGTTGAGTCTTTTACCTACTTTTTACTTACAGTCCCTCCGAGCTAAAGTGTTGGAGAGCATGGCTAACTTTGGAAAGAGGCAGGAACTGAATGTTGCTGATTGGTTTGATGTCCCACTGATACTCCTCGATGTTCACTGATTGTACCCAGAACGCAGTCGGCTTTCTGCCCCCGTTATACTGTACATACATACCCTCAAACATACTTGTCCATGCACTCTGAAGTAGATAGATGCACATGCTCAGTTTTTGCACATGCGTGACGCATGCACATTTTCCACGTTCAGCCCAGTTACAGGTTCTCTCCGGGCTGGTACTGAGGCTCTGTGGAGGTGAAGTAATCCTCCAGGAAGCCCTGCAGATACTCGAAGGTGGGCCTCTCCTCGGGCTCCTTTCTCCAGCAGGTCAGCATCAGGTCATGCATGGATTCAGGGCACTCTGCTGGACACGGCATCCTGTAGCCACGCTCCACCTGGTCCAACACCTCGCGGTTCACCATACCTGGGAGAGCAAAGGCATGATAGTCACAATCTGATTTATATGATTGTTTATGACTAACAGACTGCCAGTCATAAATCTTTATGCTGTTGGACTTGTGGTGCATGACATCAGTAACTGAGTCTAAAGGCCAGTTGCATAGAAATAGGCCTAGACCTAGCCAGGGGGAGAGGTGGCTAACTTTCCTTGCTCAAATTAAGTCAGTCCTAATATTTATGAAACAGAGAGGCTTAATAAGACTAGTCCAACCTGACAAATCTAAGACCAGTCTAAGGCTAAGATTAGTCTTAAAATAAGTTTATGCATCTGGCCCCAGGCGATAAAAGCACCATGCACTCAACCTAAAAAACACAGATCTCTCAGACTGAAAAATGGCGTCGAGAAAATGACCCTTGCCTGGATAGGGCACTCGGCCTTTGGTGGCCAGTTCAGTCAGCAGGACCCCGAATGACCAGACGTCAGATTTAATGGTGAAGCGGCCGTACAGAGCAGCCTCAGGAGCCGTCCACTTTATGGGAAACTTGGCTCCTGCAGGAGGAAAAGTTCATGAATTAAGTTAAAAGCAGATCATTGTATCACAGGTCGACACAAAAAGCACATCACACCTGCTGCATAAATCAGAAAGTTTCCTGGGATCTAGCACCTTATAAAACACAGGTGGTTCCCAACTTCAGTGTTGGGAAAATAATTCTAAAAAGGGCGTCATGAGATGATTAAAGGGATGAGAAAAAAAATTAAATACAACCTCTGTTACATACTGTTTTTTCATATTCTTGTCTTATAAAAAAAATACTGGATACTTAAAGTATTTAAATCAGACATGCCGAGGGACAAATTCCTCTTTAGTTGAGCTGCTCATGAACTCACATGCACGCCAGCATAACATGTGATGTGGGGTCACAAGTAGATATCACGAGCGATACAGGTGGGGAACCACGGTGCTACATTGAGAAACAGTGGGCTCAAAAACAAAAGCTAAAAGCGAACAACGCCCTCCTGTGGTCTTACCTTGCCTGGCAGTATATTCATTATCCTCAATGAGGCGAGCCAGACCAAAATCAGCCACTTTGCAAACCAGGTTATCTCCCACCAGGATGTTAGCAGCTCTCAGGTCTCTGTGCACATAGTTCATCCTCTCCACATAAGCCATCCCCGAAGCAATCTGAGAAAACAGACAATGCTTTGTGATGGTCTACACTGCAGGAAAACACCAATTTTGAATTCATTTCAGTGACGCGGCAGGAAATTATCATACTGACCTGTGAGGCCATGTCCACCAGTTGGGGGAGGCGGAGCATTTTACCCATGTCACCTTTCAGGAAATCCAGTAAGCTACCTGTTAGTAGGGCCACAAGGTTAGTATAAGATAAGAGATAAGATATGGTGGAACTTTATTTATGCAGAGGGAAATTGTTGTGCAGCAGTTGCAATACACAGTAGGAGACAGTATAACAATTCTAAAATGTACAAATGTTTTATACAATATATATATATATATATATATATATATATACATACACATATACACACACATGTAAACATAAGATGAGCTGAGATGGGGTAAGGTGCAATATTCAACAAGGTGAGGTTTGCGGTATTTAGCAAAATAATATAAAGAATAAAAATTACAAAAATTACCAAACCAAACTGAGTAAAAATTCTATAACACTGTTGCAGCTGTTGTGGTCATTAACGGTTAATTTCCACTCTTGTATTCTCTATTTCTATACCGCTCTTATAAATCAATAAACAAATGTTAAAAATAACATATTCTTTCAAATATTTATAAAATATAAAATATTCTTTATTACAAGAAAATGTAACATTTCTTAAACAAATTAGGTTTTTTTCCAGGCAGTAAACACATCAACACAAACAAATCCTTACAGGACTGCAGGCTTTCAGTAGATACATTTACTCAAATAGTTTTTAAACTAGGCTACAACTATTTAAAAAAAAAAAGAAAAAAAAACATAACGAAGAACATTATTCGTTTCCCGAGTTCTGCTGTGAAATCTTTTACACGTGAGAGTCCCTGCTGACCTTGTCCCATGTACTCTGTGACGATGTAGATCGGCTCCTCGGACACCACAGCGTAGAGCTGAACCAGCTTTTCATGTCTCAGTTTCTTCATGACCTGAGCTTCCTGGAGGAAGGCCTCAGGGGACATAGTGCCGGGCTTCAGAGTCTTTATTGCCACCCGTGTTGTACCGTTCCATGTTCCTGATAAACGATTAAAAAAAAAAAGACTGATGAGAGTCACATAATTATTGATTGTTCAATCAGTTATAAGCTTCCAGCATGGGCTCGTGTGAAAACCAAATGGACAACAACGATACAGGCAAAATAATGCCGATACCAGTGATTTCCAAGCAGTGGTACCTGTACGGCATGGGGTGCGAGGAGAGATTGTGAGTTGTTATAACACTTAAACACCAGAGACGTTGTAATAGTAATTCGATAATGGGCTAAAATAGCAAAAACATTGGATAAATGGTTAAAGCATTTAGCTTCTTCCATTCAAAGTGAATGATGTGCGAATGCGAACGACGTAACATCAAAAGTTCAAGTGTATGAAAATAAATGATATCAATAAACAATATTCAGTGTGGGGGGGACATCTAACAAAAAAGGTGGGTAACCACTGGCCAGTACAACGTCTGTAATGTCGGTCAAATTACAGGCCTTTTCTTAAAAATGCTTACAGTGGTATTTATCAATCACATCCCATAGACAAGTGCCAGCTGAGGTAAAACATTTCATTGATGCTTCTCCAGTTAGATCATTCGTCAAACTGACCAGGACCATGTAACACATTACTTCCTACCCAGCGGGGGACGATTTGATGAAGACAACTTCTATATGCACTTTGGTCTTCACGGTTTGTTAACATTTTACTGCAAGTGTGCCTTAAAGCTTCCTTTTTTTTTTTTTCATTTCTTTTTTACAGTTAGCAATAAAAGCAAAGTTCTCCACAGAACGACAGAAAACCAGCAGAAGCTTTTGGAGACTCAGGCTTTTGTTTAAGACGTAGATCAAAGAGGCACGGCTTACCCATCCAGACCTCTCCAAAGCAGCCCTGTCCGAGCTTGAGATCAAGACGGAGGGACTCTCTCGGGATCTCCCAGGCGTCCTTAGATAAGCCCTGAGTCTGAGGCTTCAGTACAGGACAAATGTCCGTTAGACTGTGACACAGCCCATCAGCATGCTCTGGGGGGACACAAAGGAAGGCATGTGATCAAAAGATAAATAAAATCACAGAATAATCTTCTAAGACTACAAGAAACAGAGACAGTCTGACCTAATAACCAAATATGACTATATGAACTCACTGCGATAGTGGTTGACAAGCTCCTGCAGGTTGCTGAACTGCGTGCGTGATGTGATGTAGAAGCCTCCGCTGTCCAGCTTCCTGATCTTGTAGTGCTTCACATTCAGCCCTTTGGTATTGTCATAGTCCAATACAGACAGACAGTAGGCACCTGAAAAGAAGAACATAGCAAATTATAATTGAAATATTTTGTTTTTAAGTCATCAGAAAAATCCCCAACATGTAAATCTAAACGGGGTGATTATATGGTTTACATGGCTATAAAAAAAAAAAATTAAAAAAAAGGAGAAATTTAGCTTTAAAGTTTTGTCGGCCATGTGCTCATTACACCACCAGAGGGCAGCATCAGCCAGGTGACAGACACGGTCTGGATCACGGAGCTGCATGTTTGTACTGGTTGATGTTGCCCTGTGGTTGCACAGTCCTCAGCTCTACACTGACCTAATTCTGTCGGGCTCACCCACCCAGTACCTCCCCACTCACTCTACTCACTTTCCCCTCAATCCCTCCCAAACCTTGTCCTTTTTTTCCTCATTCTACGCAGGGCTTGCATGCATATCCAATAATAGCAAACTACGGGAACCCTGTAATGTACACATTTGTACACAAATCACACACACTTGCACACAGAGCTAGCTGAACCATGGGGACTGTGTTGCTGCAGCAGAGCAGCTGCCTTTCACAATATCTCCAGTCCCACAGGCGTCTCACATCCAACCATTTCCCCCCATCTGCCTGCTTCGTCTCTCATCTGTACCCACACCGCCACACGACTGACACGACGCAGTGGGGCGCATAGTGAACAGCAGGGTGTCATGTCTTAATGCGAGGCAGAATTCACTTTCTTCTCTTAGTGCAATTTTTCTTGGTAAGACTTGTCACGAGCGTCATGTTGAACCCAAAGAAGCCTACAAAAACGCTACTACATTTGGAAAGAAAATGGTAATCAATGGAATAAGTTGCAGCAAGTATTTCATTTTTTTTTTTTACACATTTCTCTGGGGTAGGATTGTATACCATGGACTGAATAATTATGTCTACTTCCCCAGGGCCTGAGAGTTATTACCTTTACAAACATACTTTCTTATACTCAGTGTTAAACTCCTGGGCTAAATGATGCCAACAAGTCATAACACTCATTGGAGCCCCTTTGGCATTGATCTACTGTTTAATGGGGATGGGTATCTGTGGCAGTGGGGTGTGGAGGTTGGCTGCTAGGGAGGAGATGGGAGTGGCTCAGCTGGAGGCCAGGCAGCTGGATGGAATCAGGTAATTAGTCGCACAATAAAAACACGCCGATGACCTGGTTCTGTCTTGCAGTAGGCTGGGCTCATGGTGGAGAGACCGAGCGGACGGAAGGAGACGGAGACCGAGACCGGGACGGAGACGGAGACGGGGACAGGGACAGAGACGGAGACGGGAAGAACGTCTAAGCCGCCTCTAATAAACTGTCTCACTCTTGTACAGAACGCTCCCTGTCTCATTTCTCCCCCTGTGGTTTCCCTGTGTGAGCGCATCGGCTCACAGTATCATTTGACTTTTTTTTTTGCCAGAGGTGCAATTCCGATATCCGAGTTTCAGTAATATATCAAAATGATCATTTTGAAAATCAGAATTTGTATCAGAAAGTATGGCCAATCTCAAGGCCTTGGAAATGTGTCCTCTTTTAGGAAATATATAAAAAAAAAAATTTCAACAAAAGCCCCTTTCATTTTAAAGCATTTGGAGCAAAATTTTTTGATACTCGACAGTTTTTGATACTTGATCCTAAGAACACATTTCGGTCGAGACTCAAGACGTATTGAGGTTTGATACCCGGCCCTACAGTCCAGAGAAGCAGGATTAATGATGAGTTTGCTTCTTTGGCTCCTCACACACACACACACACACACACACACACACACACACACACACAAACACAC
>CALSBV010012228.1:5462450-5508057 GCA_943590825.1 Bovichtus diacanthus | reverse complement strand
ATACATAGACACACACACACACACACACACACACACACACACACACACACACACACACACACACACACACACACACACACACCCACACACACACACACACACACACACCCACACACACACACACACACACACCCACACACACACACACACACACACACACACACACACACACACACACACACACACACACACACACACACACACACACACACACACACACACACACACACACACTTACCTTTGGTGGTCTCACTCTCTCGCACCAGGAAAGTCCCTCGTCTGTTCTCTAAACTTAGCAGCAGCCTCTCAGAGTCGCGGCGAGTGATTTTGCCAAAGTACCACCTGGTGAGGCCGAGATTAAACAAAAACATGGAACACACAGGGAGCAGGTTGGTGAGGGGAAGAAAGGGCATGTGGGAGGAAGAGAAGGAATGACGAAGCGAGGGTCAGTTGTTGCTCGTGGTTTCAGAAAGTGCAGTGAAACTCTGTCTTTGCATTCCAGATGCAATGCATACTAATGCCTACAGTGCAGCAGCGGCTTACCTGGACTCTAGAGTCAGTCTGAGATGACTGGAGAGGCAGGAGGAAAAGTGAGAAATTGAGTTGTTATAAAAGCATAAAAGTAGTTGGTGTGGCTTGATTGTATAAGCAAGCAGGTTAGCAAGCAAAGATCAGCAGTGCATGTCCCAGAGGAGTAGAAAACGGTAAACCAACCGCAAATCATTTCAAGGAAAACTTTCTTATTTGCTTTCTTGCCGAGACTTGGGTGCAATGATTGACACAGGTCTCATGTTTGTACGGTACATACGAAGCTATGGCCAGAAGTCGGTCAGCTTAGCATACCGAAAAGACTGCAAATAGAGCTAGCCAGAGCTATGTCTAAAAAAAATCCACCCACCAGTGGATTATGAGGGGTGACGTGTGAGACTATCTCCCACCCGCGCGCAGTGACTTTGAAGAGTCTTGCCGTCAGCGTGAGTTTTTTGGGTTTTTTTTGCCCTGCCAAGAAATAGGTCCCCACATAACCCCCTGTGAAATCACAAATTGACATTTTTACACTTTGGTTTTTGTACAGATGATGTGAACTTTACAAGTTTAGGCAGGTGGATTTGAGGACCCCCGCCCCCTGTTTCTCGCATCTATGCTAAGCTAAGCTAAGCAGCTGCTGACTGTAGCTTCATATTCAACGGACAGACAAGAGAGTGTATCAATCGTCTCATCTAAATCCTGAAAAGAAAGCAAAGAAAGCCATTCATGTTTCTTTTGAGTGCTTAATTTGAATTCACATTGGAATAAAATAGCAGGAAAATTCTCAAGAATCAAACATTTCAGTGTTACATCTTTCATGTGCTTGATAAGAGACAGATACAAGAGGCAGGGCAAGAAAGAAAAAGAAAAAAAAAAAGGTTTACTCTTCTGCCTGGATGGAGTCAGATGGAGCTACATAATTGCTGGGGATATAACCGCTCTCTCCAGTGGTCAGGGAGCGCGCCAGCCACCAGTCGCCTTCTCTGCACAGATGAAACGAAAACATACAGCTTCAGAGAGGCTCGTCGGGCATCCAAAACACAAATTAAACAGTCTTTCTGACTTTAAGGGCTTGTGTTTATCAAGTGTCTCAGAGTATGAATACATTGATGCTGATCATTTTTGCTTTTTCCACTCGAAAGTGACTTTAGAACCCAAAGTGATTAAGATCTTGGCTCTTGTAGAAGTTTGATAAATGCAAGCCCAGGTATCTTTACTGTTAAATATATATATATATATATATATATATATATATATTTGGAGGTTATGTCACTATAAACAAAACATGCATTCATGTGGGAATGACAACAGTGAGGGATAGTGCTTGTATGCTAAACTTAATCAGGGAGTGAGTAGCTTTGCAGCACTAGATTAACTTAGAGAACCCAAAGTGAATTTACAGTTTGATTACATTAATTTCCTCCAGTTGATCTGAATTGATTATAGTGATGCAAAGCTTCTGGTCAACTTCCCCTGACTACTGTGCTGGGGGTTCATGGGGCATGGGCAGAGTTATGTGGATTGTGCCTTTCTAGGGAAGTGGTATTACAGTGTAAAAAGCACTGTATATGCATCAGGTGATACAAACACACAAGCAGACAAACAGCACATTCAAATACAATGCCAGAGAAGCCTCACAAACCTGCAGTTCACCTTCCTCCTGTAAAAAAAAAAATTGTAAAAAGGTTTTGTGGTGGAGAAATGGAAAGGAGAGATGAAAGGGAAAATGGTGGGAAAGAAAAAGGGGTTAAAGAAAATACAGAAAGCACACTATGAGCAGTGGAGGAATAGCAGAGAACACAGAACAGACTCATAATGCCACCGATGTGCATAAAGCTATGAACCTAAAATATTAAAAGCATTACATAACTTGATGATGAGGGTGAACAACATAAAGGGGGTGACAATATCATCAATAAAAAAATGTATTAAAAAAAGAAGCCTATCGGGTCATATAAAATATAACTGGACCAATCAGAAAGCTAAGACAAGTCTCTTTGACTGTCACAACCCGTTAACTAATCTTAGAGATTGTTAATGGATTCTGGATGTACTTGACCCAATAACGATCCAGGTTTTTGGCTTAAGGGGCCAGATGCAGTGATAATCCACTATTGTACCCGGCTCCTGCCTTCTAGGTCAGCAGTTTGTTAGTGGGCAAGCAGCACTGGGGGTGAAGCACTACAGTATATGGTTCACTGCACCTCTATTGATTCATAGAGCAAGCCCCTATTTATAAATTTAAAAAAAACAAAACAAGCATGTCTCCCCTTAAACAGGTTAGATTTGTGTTTGGTAACTGGGTCTCGCACAGCACCCAATTCTAAAAAGGGAAAGAAAAGCAATAAAAATAGCCGTGTCCTTGCTGAGGTGGGCCGTGTCTTTTGTGAATGAAGCAGAAATTGTGCAGAAACGTGTCAGTTGACACAAAAAGCAAGATCGACCGAGGGAAGCCCGTTTCTATGGTAACAGTGGGTTTCAGAGAGATGGCAAGTGACATGCATTTGGGGTGCAAAGCAGCCAGTCAGACAACCGAGCACTAACTCAGACAGACAATCTGTGGACGTGTCTCTGTGCGGTATTCGTCAATCACACAAGTGTTTGTGTATGAAAAATAAGTGTTCTTGGACCGTTCTTGAGTTTAGTTGAGTGTACAAGTGACAGAGATTGATTAAAAAAAAAAAGAAAAAAAAGGGCATGCAAGTTTGTTTTTTTTTGTTGTATTTTCCTTACGTGTTGTTGACTATCTGGAGGCGTTCACCCTTCCTGAATGAGAGGTCTGAGGCTGTTCTAGACTCATAGTCATACAATGCCACGAAGGTCGTCACGCCTCCTATCAGGGGATAAAGTTGGGGAATTACCAAAGACATACTGTACACACAGGGCATACAGGTAAAACAGCCCACACAACAAACCACTGCATCTAAAAAAGCCGAGGTTCTCACCTGCTCGTGTGATTCTGTTGGGAGAGGTGACACTGTTATTGTCCACACCTCCAAACAGGGAATGCTCTGCGGACTGATTGCCACCCAGACCTCCATCCATAGTAGGACTACGATTGGGTGTGAGGGACTGTTGATTGGAGCTGAGGTGGTGGCCGCCTGCCCCTCCTCCAGAGCTGAGGTTGCCCTCGAGGCTGCGGGTTCGCTGACCAACATCCTTGGGCTTACTCTTGGATCCCCCCATGGCCAAGGCCTTTAGTGCATTCAAGGACAGAGATAAAAAAAAAATAAAAAAAAAAAGTCAATGAGACCGACGGAAAAAGTAAGAAAACTGAATTTAAATTGCATTTCAAGGCACGGTGAAAGATCAATTACATATAATAATTTTTGCATTGCTTTCTCATGTTATTTTTCTCAGAATACATTCTCTGGAAAAATTCCTATGACTGCAACAAGGCCAGATGCAGAAACCAGAGACGGAATAGAGACCACGGCTCTAAGCCCACTGAGACTCAGTGTCATGTAGACCACGTGAACCACGACTTCCCAACGGACAGTGGAGCAGCTGTCACTCCGAGGTTTCTGCACAGACATGCAGACCCACTTCGCCCCACTGCCACCAGCTGAGCATACACACAGCAGACATGTCGTGCATGCCTGCATGCACATGTGTCAGACACATATACTGAGACATCAGCATTTTGGAGCTTTATTCAAACTGGTATTTTATAGTCAGTTTATTTATCTAGCAAAGCTACCAAACCCTATTCACATCCATGCACTTCATTCATTGAGGGGTAATACGTATTGTAGTGCTGAATGACTTAATTGATCAACAGAAGATTGATCACCAACAATTAATCATTGAGGTCATTTGCAGCCACAATAGCAGCGCTGCGAGGCTGTGCTGAGGCACAGTGCTGCTAGCACTAGCATGCTAGCACTAGCATGCTAGCGCTAACAGGCTAACATGCTGATGTTCATCAGTTTTGTGGGTCAGCATGCTTACATTTACAAATTAGCACTAAAACAAGTGCCGCTGGGGCCGATAGGGATGTCATTAGTTTTCAGGTATTATACCAAAGTTTTGGACAAATTTTGGTCGACATTTTTAAGGTGAAAAGTGAAGTATCATCAAAGTAATTGGTGGTGGTGATGGACCGACGAACATTGCCATCACTAGAACTGCGAGGCAGCTAACAAAAAAAGCCAAACATTCAATGGTTCTAGCCTCTGAAATGTGACTATTTGCAATTTTAAAATCATTGTAAATCAAATATTTTGGATTTTGGACTGTTTGTTGGACAATACAGACAAATTAGAAAACACCCTCATGGGCTCTGACAAGCATTTGCCTATTTAAAACATTCAGTAGACGCACAGAAGAACATCGTCATTCATGTGGAGAAATGTTTGTGGCCACCTGACCATCATAAGTCAGATATACATTTCCTTTTTAGCTCCGCTTTGGTCTCAACCAGATCCTGCGAAATATATCTGGTTCTTCAGCTGCTAAATGCTTCACTATGTTCACCTGCTAGTTGATCCCTTAAGTCAGTGTGCCGTTTGGTGCTGGGGAGGTAGCAAACATTGGGTTCATCCGGGCCGGTTTCCTGAATGATGCCGCGATCTGGAAACAAGGCTAATGGGAGACTCGGCAGTAAGGTTGCTGGCCTTAAAACCAAAACAATTGCCTGAAAGATGGTAAAATGCTCTGTAACTTGTGTAAAATGTGAGGAGATATTTCTCTGTGGTTCTCAAGTGTTTGACCCCGTTCACATTACACAAAGCTCATGTGGTCCATTGCTAATTTTAAATAATTGATCAGTGCAGCTTTAAATGGTAAAAAATAATCAACACATGAATTGATGACGAATCCTTCGTTGCAGCTCTACTCTGCTGCCATAGATCAATTTATGTCACTTATGTAACAGCACATTACTCGAACATAGCTTTTATTTTTTCATGTGGTTGACTGTTAAACAGTACCAGTGAAATAGATTTAATCAGTGTGAGCATCAGTGAGTCATCAAATGACAGTATTGAATTGTATTATATTGAAGTATCAGTGAGTTTTCGGTAATGGACTAAAATTTGAGATACTCTACCAAGACCTAATGAAAACAGACCAAAAGGTCAAGAGGGCAGTTTTTGGATTGGATTTGGATTCTGTGTCTCTTCATCACTGAAGCTTCCCCGCCTACTCCCGGCTGATGAAGTGGCTCTAATAACAGCTTAGTGCTGGGAAATCATTACACTAAGTCAAGGATAATTTAGAGACTCAAGCCTGTGCTATCCTAGATACATGTTAGCCACGGGGGTCCACTAGGAAATGCTAATTTACAGAAGACAATTAGGTGGGGTGGCTTGAGAGCCCTCCTGATAGGCAGAGGAGGGTCGGAGTGCATATGGGTGGTGTCAGGCTGCTCAGCCTTCTGCTGACATCCCCCGGCCTAACTGTTGCTATTTAGGAGGACATGCATCTGTTGGCTCCGACATTGGAGCCAATGCATGAGCCCACTATCATTCACAGGCAAGCATTCTTATCCCAAACACGACACGAGCCACGGTGCACAGGCTAGCAGGCATGCTAGCAGTCAGCGCGATGCAGTGGCACATGGTGGAAAATGTGTGGCACAAAGAAGAGCACAGTTATCTAACCACGCAATGAGATACTAGTGAAGCCGTCACTGTTTGTTGTCATTTTGGATGCTTCCTCATTGCCCCCCCCCCCCTTCTACTTATTTCAGACTAGTAATCTGCTAGGAGAGGGAAAGCAGAGACAACATACGATAAAAGGGGCTTTCAGTCAGTGTAGGAGATTCATGGATGTACAGTACGAGCACGTGAGCTCATCCAGAGGAGCAGTGATGCAGCTCAAATAGATATTAAAAACAGACAGAGCTGCGGAAGGAGGAACGAAAGGCAGAGAGGAGCGAGGACGGGGCGGGGAACATAGCAAGGGGGTTCATTTTGTGTTGGCATCGTGAATGGGCGAGATGGGGAGGAGCGGGGGGAGTAAGTGAAGAGGGGTCAATGGGGGCCGGACAGTCGATATCAACCCCGGGGCATGTCTGCACAAAGGGGGTCGCATCCCAGCGCGCAGGTCGACACACACACAGACACACACAGACACAAGAGAGCAGACACAAAGATGACGGGTGGCTCAGGGAGCTGCTCTTTGTGTGATCTGTGTTCTCCCCGAGCAGACTGGTTGCATAGTTAATAAGCCATCGTAGGCAGAGCGCAGCGGAGTCGGCGACTCTCTCAGCTCTGCGAGTCCGCCGTCTGAAAGCTTTCCCCGTTTGACACAGATGACGCTTTCACTTCAGGGTTGTCGCCTTAATGAGATAACTCAGACGGTGCTTAAATAACAGCTTATGTGGACAGACCATTACTAAATAATGGTGGCTGACTTATCCTTGGCATGCTGAATATGCTTGTTAGGAGGCAGCTGTCCATTTAACAGAACATCTGATGTGGTGAACAAATGAAAAAAAAAAACACTAAAAAATAAAAACATTTTAACCACTCACAAATTGCAAGGCTGAAATGGGTTTTGGTTCCTTTAGCCAACAGCGTCCTCCATACTCTGACCCAGACTGCGTACCGAGACAAATGCACGACAAAAAAAACAAAAAAACACTCCCAGATAGCCAAGACCAAAACCAAGCAGCACCAAACAGAGCATTAGGAGTCTCACACTCAGTTTGCAACAAAGCCATCTTTTGTCAGCTCACAGCAGGCGGCATAAACAAGACACAGAAGTGGCCTGTGGCTTGCGGGCTGCCAGATCTTAGCGTGTTTTAGCTCCAACAGCCGGCAGGAAATATGGAAATGTAGGAAGTCACGAAGCCAAACAATGTCATGTTTTGCAGGAATCATGTTTGTGTGCGTCTCATCAGTAGCTAATATAACGAGAGGCTGATTCCGGCCTAATAGCGCTGAGGTACTGTAACAAGCACCCACTGTATGGGAGGGGGGGGGGTGGCAGGGCTGCAAGAAAATCCCTCTGGCAAGGGGGGGGGGGGCGGGGGGGGGGATTTGTTTAATTATGCATAAGATCTGACAATGAATTCCAAATCCTTCAAGTCTCCTGGGCTTTTGGTAAACGGGAATAGTCTTTAATATTGCTGCCGGGGTTGTTCTCCCCCCACAGGATGTTGCACATCCCTGTGTTGCTTGCTTTTCATTTGATATGAAAAGAAAACAATTACAATCCCTGAATGGAACTCTCTTATTGAAATAAAAGAAAAGAGGTGGCATCATTCATCTACAAACAGACTGATGGAGTCTTTGTCAGGGCAGGATCGTGACACTGGTCCCCCCCCCCCCCCCCCCCCAAAACAACATAGGCTTTGTAATGAGGTCTACTGTGCTCTGGCTCGCTTAAAAAAAAAAAAAAAAAAAAAAAACCTTTTCATCTTTCGGGGAAGGATTAAATAGTCCTGAACATCAAATTTGAACAATCTTGCTTCAGATGTTCTGTATGCAGGCTTAATGAGAGAGATCTGCCACTACGAAGCTGAAGCAAAGCCGAAGTGATACTGAGGGAGAAGGTGAAGCGGCATGTCAGGACTAGCATGTTGCGATGACAGCTCGATAAGACCCCTCACTTCTACCTGACAAATCTACCTTCACTAAAAGACCTTTGTGCCTCAGGCAGCAGGTTCAAGTTCACAATTAAGCTTATTCTGCAACACTATAATTACAACAATGAAGCTGTTGTCTGAACACTTTGTCACTTTGTAGGAATAACACGTGTGCCTGAGAGAAACATGAGATAAGTCCAAAGCCCTCTGGATTGTTTCTCTGACGCCATCCAAGTAAGAGGAAATGCATACGGATGAATGTGCAGCCACGAGTTAAAAAGGAAATAGAATTATAGATATTCACTTTTTTTTTTTTTTACCTCCATGCATAAATGGTCAATATAATTAATAAAAAAAAAAAAAAAAAAAAAAGTTCTATTTTCAAAGAAAGTCTCATGTTAGTGTCACTAATTTACTAGCAAAGTCATCAGCAAATAAGTATGCAACATTTTATTTTATTTTTAAATAAATGGTGCACAGCAGTAGCCCTCGGCTTTCAACAGCGTTTCTGAAAACACTTGTGGGTGTGACACCTCTTGAACAGCAGCCACGAACCTGCTGTGCATCATTAAAAGTGTTACATTCTTACTTGCGAGCGCTGACAACTTCATTTGCTAGCTGTGCGATTTTCAGGGTGGGCACCCACTAAACTCTAAAAAAAGGACATTTGAGTGGAGCCGGGCAGCTCTTCTGTTTGACTAGTTTATGAGGCGACAACAATGAAGACCTACATTTGAATATGCAGGATGCAATAAACTTAAATAAATAGATTTATGAGTTTCTAGCCGGCTAAGTGCTGAACATTTCAGTCGTCTGATGCCAACTCTACCACGCTCCTAACTGGGTTTATGTCTGTTTAGAAGTTCCAGGCTCAGACACAGACAGCGATGATCCAAGCCCACTTACAAAGAAGAAGTACATTTTGGACCATTAAAGCCAGATGATACGAAGCTGAATGAGGCCGTTGTGCAGGACATGTCCCGCACAGTGCGAGGGAGACGCACGTAGTCTCCATCCTCTGCAACCCGGCTCAGGTCCCCGGAGGCCCCAGAGGTATACTTTTTGTCATCTCTCACAGGTGCAGGACTATTCAGTCAATTTGTTCATAATTACTTCAAATCATTTGTTTCCTGCTTCGGTCTTATTTAGTGATTTATTTTTTAAAATATGAATGCATTATCCCCCGCCTATGCAGTTCTAATGGATCAATAGAAAAGATAGATCAAATGTTTGCCATCGCTCCTACATTGAAGTTGCACACACCATCAGGGGGGTAGAGGCACTCAGCCATTTTGAAAGAGACAGACACAGATGTAGAAGACATAGATTTCCCTTTGTGCTCTGTCTATTTCATATTTGACACAATATGCAAATGACCTGTAACTTTCCTACAACAATTTTAAAAAACCCGGTAATAATAATTTTTTTCTTCAGTTGACATTAATTAACGTAACCGATACTTTTTTTGAGGAGAAATAATGCTACGATGGTTATTTCTTAGTTTATTCTGTTAAATTAATCCCAGTCTTCTTGTTATTTCAGCATTTGTCTCATTGGAGTGAAGAGGAAACAACTGATGCAGTTCAGGGTACAGGAAGTATGCGTGTGTCGACAGGGAATGTATGCATGTGTGCCTGTGTGAGCGACTGATCCTCGTGTCAGCCTGGCGGATGCATTCCTTCATCTCATGCTCTCTATGTAATTACTACAGGGGGGGAGTGGGGAGTGGGGAGGCTTTGGCTCCTGCGTCAGCAGCCACCAATCGTAGCATAATCCAACCCTGCTTGTTCTGTCCAGATTATCAACATCTATGCCCTAATCGTATTCGCCAAACGCTCTGATGACATTCCATCTGGGGCCTACAAACAACACGGTGCTGCAATGATAAGACAGGACAGACCGGTCCAACCACTACAACTGCTGCTGTTAGGCCTCGAAGTACGTCTTTCAACCTGTCTCAACAAATCCAGCTGCTGTGGGAAAATGGAAAAAAAAAAAAAAAAGTCTCCACCTACAAACAGTTTACAAGCCAGTAAAGTAACCTCTCCAACACTGTACCACAACAGGTGGGCTGGTTCCTGGTTATGAACAAACATCGGTAATAGTGTTGAATGTCATCTTGTTTCTCTTCTGCTTCAACAAACATGAATAGAGGAAATGGAGGCTCGGATGGGTTTGCACACCAGTGCTACAGGTTTCAGCGACTGACTGGTATCCATCCACACTTTCAATTCACTTCCCCATTTGGTTGATCATTAAAAAAAAAAAGGAGGGAAGATGAAGTAACACAGCAGAGAGTGTGTCATGAAGCCGCTCGTCATTGAAGCTCTTTTGTATTGCGAGTACACATTAAATCAAACTGTGAACCACTTAGAGCCAGAAAAGCTCCTCAGTGTTTGGAGGTCTGAAGGTAAACACACGCCCCCGATGGCAGGACTTTGCTGAGTCCTGGATAGAGTGTGTGTACCGATCCCCCCCTCCTCCTGTGCTCCTGTCACGGGCAGACACAGGGATGGGGAGGTGGTGAAGTCAATATTTACCACACCACGCACACACACATACACAGCCTGTTGCCATGGAGGCGATTCCAAGCATTCCACAAACCAACAAACTGCACAGATGTAGGATAGTTGCACACAGACTTTTCTGGGCCAGAACACTGCATGCCTCTCCGATGAAGAAAACGTCAAGATTAGCGAAGGCTCCGTCTCTTTAAAATCACGAGGGATGTCTGTCACATCCTGAAAGCATGTGGGGGAGAACTGGAGGGAGATGGAAGGTGAGATCACCTGAAGAAAATTCTAGCACAGGACGATTCCCATAAAAAATAAAAATAAAAAAAACATCATGTTTACCCATTTCCCCAGCCACTCAGGAGGCTGCAGTGCTTTGGCTTCTATAATAGGATCAGAGGCTGTGAGCCCTTATCCCTTTCACTGTGTGCCTGTGCGTGTGTGTGCGCGTGTGTGTATTTCATACCAATGGTATTTGTGCTAAAAAAGCGACCTACGGTGTGTTCAAATCACCTTTTGTTTGCCAAGCGCAGCAGCTAACCCGACCTCCAAAATCATATGACATATCTGGGCTCGTGGAGCCGAGCAGCTGGCCGCTCGATCTTAAAGCCTGTGCTTACAGAGGAATTTTTTTGTCCACTTCAAAAACAACAAACACTGCTGGCACCAACTGTAGGTTCATGGATTTTCTGTTATCCTCTGTTCCTAATCTGAGTATGACATACACCAAATTATTTTGGGATTGAGGCTCAGTTAGAAAATATCTGGGCCATTTTAGATGAGGCCATGTCTTGGCTTCTGCAATGACGGGGGGAAAGATCTGCTCAAATATGTTACGTTAAAAGAATATATTTCAGCATTTTGGGAAATATGGTCATTTGCCGTCTTGCTGCAAGGTTTGATGGGAAGAAGGAAACCACGTTCACAGCTGTATGCTTAAATATGACAACTGCCATTTTAGCTTAGCATAGAGACTGGAAACGGCTAGCCTGCCTCCGTTTGAAGAAAACTAAATATGTCTTCCGGCAACTCTAAAACATGTTACATGTTGCTTCTGTAGTGTTAAAACTACAAGTGCAGTGACTTTGACAAACTGTCGGTTTTTGTATGGATAAAAAAATAAATAGGAACAACAAAATAGGGAATAAATCAATGTTGATTAGCGACCTTTAGCTGGTGCTGTTAGGTGGATTTCTTTTGTATCTTCAGACAGAGCCAGGCTAGCTGTCTCCCCCCTTTTTTTCAGCTTTTATGCTAAGCTAAGAGGCTGTTGCCTTATGTTGATAGGACATATATAAGTGTGGTATTGATATTCTTGTTAAACGCTCAACAAGAGAGAGAATAAGCCTTTCCCAAAATGCTTCTTTAGCAGAACAGGAAGAGACGTAGACTCTACCGAGCCCCCCCCCCCGATTATAATTAAACTCCAGTAATCTCCTCCTTTTCTCTTTCCATCTTCCGTCTTCTCCTTCAGCTCATCTGGATTGAGCTCCACCTACTCCATCCCCGACATTATGTCAAATCCCACACAGCAACACTTGAGCCCAGCACATCCCAGTTTCCCAGGCAGCACTGTGATTAAATATGGAGAAGAAGCCACACAGTCACAGTCGGACACATCTAGACATGTCATATAACATTTTCGCCGCCTCAGTGACAGAGACAGAGATGGTCTAGACCTCAGACCAGACCAGTCACAAGACACGCATGTTGCCTTCGAATGCTGCCCTTCTGGCTCAGACCCAGCAACAAAATACAAACGGGCGAACTTACTTGTGCAAAAAGTAGTCCCCTGATTTAAACAAGACCTTCGACTAACCTTCCTAGACTGGGTGTGACAGGCCAAAGGCTTACACGAGACAGACGGAGAACATTACCGTAATTTCCTCCGCTTAGCTCATCAGGTTTGTTGCTAAACAGCAAATACATTGCAGAACATTAACCAATAGCTGCCAATTGCACAATTACGCATTTTACAGTTTCACGTTTAGGGGGGGGAAGAGAGCATAATGTCAAAATGGAACATAAACCAACCTCATGTTAAAACAAATGCCCCGTTTTACAGCCCAAGGTCTCTCAGCTGTTCCCTTATCACTTGTGAGCAACACAGACACGCATCCAACAGCAGCAGATATCACTCCTCGTGTAAAACAATGAGATCCGAGGCATCTGTGGCATGCACAGTGCCGTGCCTGCTTAACGGGGACCTGCGGGTGTTCACTGTATCGTGTGGCTCAAGCGAGAGGCTGCGTATTGTTCCTCTGTGGCGCAAAGAATACCAAGAATAGGCCGAATACTTTACTACTGTACTGGAGAAATGTCTAGTGCTTCTGACAAACATCCAGGTTGTGTTGCTTTACTCCGACGTCCGCCTCATACCCTTTTCTCTCCGCGCCCCTGCTCTGCAGCTATAACCTAAATATGGTCATTAACTGAACTGAGACTGATGAACGGCGGTCATGTGTTCAAACAAGAAGCGGGGAAGAGAGAGAGATGGAGGAGAAGAAAAAGATAATCCTCAAGGGCTTTGGTACCCCCCCCCCCCCCCACACACACACACACACACACACACACACACACACACACACACTTTACTCCCTCACACTCAGTCTACCCCCCTCCCCCCCTCTCGCTCTCTCTTGCGCTCTTTCCTCATAATTTCTCCAATCCTTTCAGGAGATTTCTAAAAAGGAAAAAGAAAAAGGTGAAAATAAAAGGATTTCAATTCCTCTGATGTGTCATCCAAATGTCACATGAGGAGGAATTGCATCCCAAATATTAATGAACTGGTAGTCAACTTAAAGAGGTGTGGAAACATTTAGAAACAAGAGAAAGTCTTTCGCTGGTAATGATCACATGACAAAAGAAAGTACTAGAGACGTAGGATCAAAATGCACTTCAGATGTTCTGCAATCTCATATGGGCTTATGTTTTTAATGCTTCAGATGTGTCGCCCAACAGTGAACTCAAGCTCTGTGATAGAAATCCCTTAAATTCACCCTCTCTCATCACATTTCAGAGGCAGCATTTGATCTGCTCAAGTCCACAGAGACTCCCAAGAGCCTCATGCTTCAGTAACCTACGGCTTTCACCGTTTAACTTCTCGTCTGCGCAGCCGGGCTGTGGGAGAAATCCTTGCAGCCCAAAAATCTAAGGCCCTACCCAGCGGGAATATATACTATATATATATATATATATATATATATATATATATATATGTATATGTATGTATATAATACATAGATGTGCAGCTCTGCTAATCACACTAGAGCGACATGACCATGTAAATATGTTCAAATATGAAAAAGTGAGCCAGGTGTGCGTGTGCGTGCATTGTGACATTCCCAGGTTTTTGTTGCAGCAGTGCGACTGAGCCCAGTCATGATTGAGGAATGCAGAGTGTTGGAAAAAAAGGCGAGTCGCAACTCCTCTCCTGCTCGCAACAGCCCAAAGCAGGAATGTACAGGGAGCAGGTAGAGACACTGTCAGATGCCCGGGCTGCCCCCGAGCCACACACGCCACCACCCACCCCAACACATTCCCTCCACCGTCTGTCAGGGGAAGCAGCAACGAGCAGCCAGTGTTGTAAGAACAAGAATGAGTCAAGGTCGTAACACACCATGGTCGCCTGCCACGAAAAAAAGGCTCCTGACCAGATTGTGCTTAATGTCAACAAAATAAAACTAAGTGCATGCCGAGGGTATTGTACAGCTGCCAATCAGCTTAGTCTCGCAGTTCTGTGTCTCTTAAGGAGGATCTGTATTATTGTTATTTAAAAATGTATATTCTTACACAATGACATGCTTCACTGACAAAGCAGAATGTTAAACACGTGAAGAAGGAGAAGAAGGAGAAGAAGAAGAAGAAGAGCTTGTACAAATCCTACAAAAACATTTTTAGAGCAGGGGAACAGCACAATCTCTGTCCTTATGTGCAGACGCAGAGGTATAAATAAAGCGAGCTGCATCAACATTTCTATAGCTGCTTTGGCTGAATTCAAACTGAAAAACAAGACGCACAGATCCGAGCGCGGCTTGCTTGCAGACAGACATAAGAGCAGCAGAAAAAAATTAAATTAAATCTGAAACACCCACCAGGATTCGACATTAAAATTTTGAAATGTGCCCATGTCACGCTTCATCATCAAAACATCACTGCTTCCAGTCATGACATTTCCATAACAGATTGTAGGGGGAGAACCCCCCCCCAAACACTGGAGTGATTTCCTCCATCCCTTTGAAACCACCTCTTTGTTCAGAAGGCACTGATTTCAATATTCAAATGGAACTCAGTGGGGCGGACGGTGAAGCGCTGAACGAGACGCCGGCGGCGGGGCAATCAGCAGAGAGTCGGTGGTGATGTTGGAGCTTTCGATAAGATACAGAAGGGAGGGTTCACCAAACTGCCCCTGCTGAGAACGAGGAAGGACGGCCCTGTTCTGTATCTGATCCAGACTCGCATCAGAGGTCAGAGCCGAGAGGAAACAGATCCTGCACCCGTCACATTTAATAGACCCGAGTTCAGATACCGAAAAGGTACAGCAATGAGGTGATGATGAAAAACACTGCGATGATAATAATAATAATAATAATAATGGCGCTTTTAGTTTGAATTTATGCGTCAAGGACGACAATGTTGCTGTTCGCATGTTGTCCATTGAAGAACAGCTCTGAATTAAAGTAGGTGGGAAGTGCACGTATTTTGAAACACCAATGACTTTTGTTCCAAAACAGGCTGCGAGCTGTAAGGCTAAATTAGTAAGTGCGAAATCACAGCACTTGGCAAAGCAATCACTAAGTCATTGGTGTTGTTTAGCTACCTCCCACAGATAAATTATAGTCCTTCTGCGATACGAGGGAGTAAAACAATACTTATTGCAACTTTAACATTGATGCAGGACCATGAATCTCAAATCATTTACATAAGCCAAGAGTGCAATGATTATTTTCATTATGGATCACTTTCTCGTTTGTTCTATAAAACATCCGAAATAGTGAAAAATGCCACACTTGTTTTTTTCAAACCAACAGTCCAAAACGAAAAGACGTTCAGTAAACTATCGAGAAACCGTAACTATGTATAGTTTGGCATTATTGACTTAAAAAAAATGTATTAAAAAAAAGTCAATTATATGGATTCTTGGTCCTTCAATTCTCTATTCAAGTCATTTGTGTAGTGATTTGGTAAGAACATAATAAATGCAGGAACTTATTCTGCTTTTTAATGCGTCACGTGACTCAGTGTGAGGATCTGAAATCATATTGTCTACCTGCGTCCCTTAATGTATATTTAGAATAGGAAATTTCACACGAATATGTTCTGCTTATCCGGTTTCGGTCAGATTATATAAAACCGGGGCAGAGGTTGGCACCGACGGGGTCGCTCATCTCTGCAAGTACACAATCTGCAGAAAAACTCCCATGTCAACGCATACTGCAGTGATTCTCAGAGGATGGAGAGTTTTAGGAGGGGGGAGAGCCGCGTGTGCTCTTCCCCGCATCCCATCATCCTGACCAGGCTCGCACAGCTGCGCCTACACAAAGCCACACATAGAGGCGTCTTTCTAAATGCCAAAGACGCTTTTCCTGTCACAAGAAATGTGCACGGAGCGACGGGAATGAGGGTGTGAGAGTGATCGCTTTTCCACAGAGGCAACAGTGGATGGATTGAGTGGAGATGCGTGCCCTGTGTCACCCTGGCCCGTTCCCAGAGCAGAGGGGCAGGAAGTGGCGAGGGATCTTGGGAAGATACAAGCCCTGCTCTGTTCGTCTGTATCAAACTACTATCACACACTTCATTCAAATGGCCAGCACAGCACAGGCCCCTCTGACAGAGCGCTCGGAGCGATATTTCAGAGCGCTTCAGTTCTGCATCCTTATCGTTCAACTGCCTTTACTGGCTGCAAACGCACCGGCTCTGTGGCTTCATGTTCGAACAGCGAATTACATCTACTTCTCTCCTGCGGGTCACTCATTCCGTCGTAGAGTACGCCGTGGGCTGCAAAGTTGAATTAGCATGGAAGTTAAACCTTTAGTTTAACGGCCCGACGGAGTGCACACTGTAAAGAAGACACGAAAGTAGGCCACTGACACGTAAAGCTTAAACAGAGAGAGACACACTCAGATAAAGCCTGACGGGATGGGGGAGACGCGAGACCGGGAGAAAGAGCGAGAGAACAGGTGGCACTGGCACTCCCATGCTCAACCGTGTGCCCTTGAAAGTGGCTGGGCACTAATTAGCACTAAATCTGGGCCAGAGCGACAGAAGTTTAGTATCTGCCACATGAAAAATTCAAAGGCTTTTGTCAGCAGGAAGCCATCACAAATCTCATGCCCCCTTTCGTGCGTACAGTACAATCGCTCCGACTTTCTCTCCCCCTTCGGAGTTTATCGCACATCTCATTGGCAAACTGACGAGGGGTTGATGCTGGCATTAGTGTGTTTTGTTTGTTAAGTACTCCAAAGCCAAAGGGGAATAATGTGTTGTTTCAACAAAGAAGAGGCACACTGCTACTACTAGAGCCCCGACTTGTTCACAGTCATCCTCTGTCCTGCAGGGTTTCTTTTTTTAATTATTATTTTTTTTTTATTCCTCTGTCCAATAAGCTAGTTCTCTTTATAGTATCACACACAATTACAATATGTCCTCGGCGCTCAATGCCAATTAATCCTCATCTGACCTAAAGGAAAGTGGGCCACTCACTAGATCAAATGATGATCTCAGCAAAGCGCCAGCGAGAGCGGAGTCAGTTCAATGCAACCGCTCAGTTCACTTCAGTACAGCAAATACACACATCACTCTCAAAACACTTGGCCGGGATGCTTGAGAAACTCTCTACAGACCACCGCTAAATGGTTCCCTTCCATTTTTCTGAATAGGTGCACAAAAGCAATTTTGAAAGTGGAAGCGACTTGTCTTATCGCCACCGATCCTCCAGGGCCGGATAGCTGCGGAAACAAGAAGTTCATTGATGCCAGGCCCAGTGTATCACCCTGACAGACAGACCACTCCAGTATAAGGGGGAACAAAGGGGCCAGTCCACAGACACGTTGCCAATTAGCAGGAATTTCAGCCTCAAGAGCCACTTTCCACCAATGGCATTGGAGCTGACATAAACATCCACGGCTTTCATTGGAGAGCATTCATGGGATTCCAAGGAGCATTAGGTCCCCTCTGCGCAGCCTGAAAGCTGGCAGTTAGAAAGTACAATGGACCATCTCGTACCACTTTGAGAAACACTCCTCACTCACTGGTTGCAGAATGCATGCTAATAGCCTGGAAGACTCTACCGTGTACCGTGTATCCCTTTGCGACCGTGTTGGATGTGTGAATTTAGCAGAATGTGTGATAAAACAAACAGCAAGCAAAAGTGGGCATCGTGCGTGTCCTGTGGGTGTTTTTACGCAACAGGGCTCAGCATCAGGTCGCATGTCATTGGCCCGATACACAATTTAAGGATATTGGATCCATCATGGGATATTATATGTTTTTGCTGGGCCTGCTGCCTAACATCCTAATTCCTTCAGGATAATACAAAAAAAGAACAACAATACAAACACAAGCAAATCTGTGGAGGATAAGTCTAATACACTATTGATAATCAAATGTGAAGGCTATTTTATTTTTGTTAAAAAACAATATATATATATATATATATATATTTATTGATGCCTCTGAAATATGTCTTTTGTGAAATGTTTCAGATTTCAGAAAGGATTACGGCGACAGCACAAACAAGCTGGAATCCACTGCAGGTTTATACATAATATTTAGGTTTTAGGCAAATCAAAAATCTTTGACAACACACTGCAATAGTGGCACAGCAAGTTCAAGCGTGTGTGTGTGTGTGTCTTGATAAGAGTTAGCAGATCTGTACATTGATCCTGGATCAGCAGTCAGGACTGATGTGTACAGTATATACAGGGCAATGTCACAATGTTAAGAGACAAAGCATTTGGAAGGATATGGACTGTATCTATGTATATGTGCAAGGACATCAATTACAGACTATATACTGTACTTTGAGGTCTATGCAAACCTAGTGTTTTCTATTATTAGTCGCCACAACATGAGAGTCAATAGTTGGGCCTTTGAGTCATGTTGAGTGGCAGAGACTAATCCTAAACATATGACAGCCATGTCTTAAGTGTGTGGGATCCTGGGGAAAGAATATATGTGGCATTTTGAGTGACCAGGCAGAAGCAAATTATTCAAAGGTAGTCGCGTTCAAAAGATATACAGTATGTCTTATTCACCCGCTCTGATCTTCTCACTCACACATAAAACAGCAGGTAGCCCGTAAAAACTCTGGCTGCAAGGCGACTACAGCTGCCAGCTTCAAGCTTGTCTTGTGAAGGCTTCCGCTCAGGGAGACATTTCTCTTCAAAATTGAGGATTATGAACAGTGAGGAGTGCTGTGTGATTAAGCGATAGATGTTCCCAAAAGTGCTGCAGAACAGTGGCTATAGTACAGTATGTGACCTAAATCAAAGGCTGCAGCTTGTATCTTATAAAAAAATAAAATAAATAAATAAATCTGTGATGAGTCACTGTGACTCCCAGACTGGTGTAGTTGCTGGTACAACAGTGATTTGGGTGAATCACAAAGTGAGAAAAGGACAGTGTCTGATATCCTTACTAGCAAAGCTAATTTTTTTGGGGCAAATATTACAAAGCCCGCACGATATTAGTGAGAATTTAGGTCATGGAGGTGTACAATGTGAGTCTTAAAAAAATAAGGAGGGTAAAGTAAGGTTTATGTCCATCTCCAAACAACATCTGCAGTGCTGCTGAGATCAAACCCCCTCATTCATGTTTAATGAACCCCTGTCTGTCCTGTCTGTCATTACTGAAGTCACCCGCACTAAAACAACAAGTTTAGGGCTACTTACCCTGACGCGCGGGATACCAAAAAGACTTGGCGTCGTCGCTCTTCTGCCGATCAGACGGGCGGATTTCGCATCAAACCATCAATGAACTGATTAGAGAAACCAAAAGCTCACAGATCCTAAAATCGGTGGGGGGTGGGGGGGCTTGGATCGGCGGTAGCGGCAGAGACAGTCGGTGACGAAACGAGCGACGGGAAGGCGATGAGGAATCCCATTCAAGTGGAGGGGCGGCCCGGTGAGGTCATGGCGGGGAAGGACTCCGAGGCTAAGAAGACATCTTTCATTCACAGATGAATCAATTACAGGAGAGTGGAGAGAGCCGACCACAGCGCGAGCTTTTTTCCCCGAGAGGCGGCCTCTGTGCAGGAAGAACATCAAATCATGGACCAAAACACTGGGAGGCGATATTAGAGGCAGGAGGGGGCGGAGACTCCAGCGTATGGTCGGGCTGTGATTGGTCGGATTGTTTTGTGCACAGCCAGCCAGCCCAGATTTAGGTGAACGGCTTTTCACGGAAGTCCCCGCTCACCTGAGGGCGCAGGTTCTAACGTGGCGGCTCAGTGTGGCGGAGTTTTAAAAATTAAAAATAATACAAATAAATCAGTCAGCTTCACATTATACTCAAGCTTAGAGGCGACGCTTGTTATTGGATTATTGTGTCAAATGTCTTCGATGCATGTGACTGCAGACATAAGGTGGGGTCATTAACATACGATGGACTGGAGCGCGAGACAGTACAATATAATATACAAAATTATATATATATATATAATATATATATATATATATATATATATATAATATATATATAATTTTTTTTTTTAATAAATCATTTTGTGGTTATAAAAATAAGAAATACTAGGCTTCCTTGCACTTTTGTGACACAATGCTGCCACCTACTGTTCAAATGATGTAGCATGTCTGTTACACACATGATTTGCAGGATCAAAAGGGCCCACACACACACACACACACTTTAGCCAACAATAGTTTTTAAATGTGAAACACTCGCACCACTACCATAGGGCTGCATAGTAGAAAGTATTGAATACGGCTTACTGTTTTCTGCAGTATTGCTTTTTTTTTTTTTTTTTTTGTGCAATCATCTGTTTTTTACATAGAATTATTGTACCTGAAGAAGCACTGCAGGTTGGTGCTGATGGTTTATTGCTGTCGGTGGTTGCAGAAGATATTTTACTTGGATTCAAAGTTTACTTCAGTAAAAGTACAGAAGTATTAAGAACAAAATACACTTAAAGTTTCTAAAGTAAAAAATACTGACGAGGCAGCAGAATGACCTCTGGGTAAGTTTCTTTCTTTTTAAATTTAAAGTAAAGAACTGTTACCTGATGTAAAGCCATACCTTATTATGAGATGTTGAATTTCAGTTTGTGTTCCACTGCCCTACATGTATCTGATTTTAGGAACCACCTGTTTACAGGAAATGCAGACATTTTTAGACTTTTTACAAAAACATTTTTTTGTGAGATTTACAGAAGCAGTACACAGTGTTCTTTATAGAAGCACACTGAAGTCATGTAAATTAGATTTGTATTCATTTATGTACCTGGATTTTATTATATGATTATGATGTGTCTTGCAGGCCTAAATGAAAATGTTTGACACAGGACATGCACTTTTTAAAAAAATTTTTTTTTATCAATTTGTTTTAATGTATTGTTTAATCTTCTTTAAAAAAAAAAATCTCAAAAGTAACTGAATAAAAAGGATTGTATTTGTATCTGAAATAGTTGAAGAATATAGTAGAAAAAAATAGAAATAAATACAAGTACCTTTAAAATTGTAGTTACTTTCCACCACTGTTTGCTGTATTGTTTTCTTTCTGCCTGTGTGTATGACACCATATGTATATATGCTGTCACTGGTATTGTGTGCCTGCCAAGTATAGACTATGTCTTTAACTGTTTTTTATTGTGTTCGATGTTGTCCCCACAATGCAAAACTATTTCCCTCTGGGACTAAAATGTCAAAAAGAGAAGTGACAATAACACAGACAGATTTCCATTCAAATCCACTTTAAGTTGAGAAATAATAATTATAAACAGC
This sequence comes from Bovichtus diacanthus, assembly GCA_943590825.1. Taxonomy (NCBI): domain Eukaryota; kingdom Metazoa; phylum Chordata; class Actinopteri; order Perciformes; family Bovichtidae; genus Bovichtus; species Bovichtus diacanthus. The sequence goes on along the minus strand of CALSBV010012228.1, from coordinate 5,486,527 downwards.
TATGGACAGCAACTGCAGTAATTACAAGCACAACAATGCTATCTTCAATGTCCAAATGTTTTTAAAAATTGCATATGGAACCTCAGGGAGTTGAAGAAGGACAATTAATACACCCATCATTACTTTTGTGGATGTGCGCAGTGCCAGAAAGGGGGGAAATATAGAGGAACCTGACATAATTCTCAGTCATTTAGAAATAATCAGTGGACTGAGGGTCACGCTTTAGTATTTAACCTTTGGGACTTAACCATTAAGTGACAGTGGTAAACTCCCAGGAGCACATGACATCAACAAATCCATTAAATCCAATAAAACATCTGGAGACATCAGAGATGAAAAACATCAGTACTGTATGTTGTTGGCTCATAAGGACGCAATTCTTTTCAGTTTTTTTTTTATTTTTTGTTTTTTTTTGTCAAATACATATTTCACATGTCTGAATTACAATGTATTCTAAAATATGACTGTTGTTACACTAGAAGTCTTCATTTGCTCAGGTGCTTTATGTGTTTTTTGTGTATTATTTTTTGTGAATTGGACTTCTATTTGATATTTACCTCGTGACCGTGGTAAAATGCATGTTATCCAATTTGTTTTGATGGAAACATTTATTTAATCCTCTTCTCCTCTCTGTGTGTGATTTTCATGTTTATCCTGTACACTGCTACACAACACGGCTGCATTTCTGGGAAGAAAAAAAAATCCATTTTCTCCTATGAATCTTGTCTATAGAGACTTCTCTCTCCACCCTTCTATTTATATTCCTTCCTCCTTTTTTTCTACCCTTTTTTCCCCCTTTCATTTGTTGCCTCCCTCTTCGTCTCTTTCTGTCCCACTCCCAGTTTCTCTGTCCAATAGTGTCAGTCCTTCATGTCTCTGGTGTCAGACGACCCTATAGGGAAGAGCATGTCACTCTCTAAGGAGAGGTCGCTGCCCAGGCCGGCCATGCGGCCCCGCAGCAGAAAGTGTGTCCTCCTCTGCAGCAGCCTCTGCTGCTCCTGCTTCAGCTCCACGTAGGACCGTGAGAAGGTGTGGAAGATGGAGGTGACGGGGAAGGCCATGAGGAGGATCCCGCTCAGGATGCTGCTCAGAGCCACCACCTGGCCTGGGATGCTCCTTGGCACCATGTCCCCGTAGCCCACTGTCGTCATGGTGATGACAGCCCACCAGTAGGTAGCAGGGATGCTGGTGAACTCCTGCGTGACGGCCATTTCATTTTCGATCAAGTACAGCAAGGGGGAATACAGTGCGATGGCCACGCACAGGAAGAGCAGGAGCAGTCCAAACTCCCGCGTGCAGCGGCGTGCCGTCAGGCCCAGAGTCTGCAGGCCCAGCGAATGGCGAGCCAGCCGCATCACATAGAGGATGCGCAGGGCTCGCAGGACGCGCAGCACCAAGCCCACTTTGTCCAAGTAGCTGTTGCCGGAGCCCAGCCGCTTCTCCCCTTTGGAGGTGCTGTCCACCACCAGGGTGATGTAGTAGGGCAGGATGGCCACCACGTCGATCAGGTTCAGGGGATGCCTGAGGAAGGCCAGCTTGCTGCGGTCTTGAATGAAGCGCAGGGTGAACTCCAGGGAGAACCAGGCCACGCACACCGTCTCCACTATGAAGATGTTGTAGCACATCTGGGAACATTTGCCCTGGTAAAGAAGACACTGGAGTGAGCATGGTCATCGTCTGCATGTGTGAGTGGAAGCTGTAGTCACTAGAGGGAACCAGTACTATGTGAAATCTAGGAGCTTTGAGCACTTTGGGATACGGCAGCATTGCACACAACGTGTATAATGTTTCTACAACCAACAATTGTTCAATAATTTTTTATATATATATATATATATATATGTTTTAGAACATGTCCCTTGTAGTGAACATCGGGTCAAAGTTTTCCACAAAATGTACATTACAAGGCGCAATTTGGTAAAAAATTAAATATTACATTTTTATTTCTTTGCCATTTGATGAATATTGGAAACGAATACAAAACTAATTTAAAAACCTGCTCTACTGCCTGCCTCTTTTTCTGCACCGAGTCCCACTCTCCCCCGCAAAGGAAATGTGTTAAAATGTCTATTTTGAAAGGTTTAAAATTAACACACACTTCTAAACTTGTAATATATTCTAGTAAAGACTCTCATAAATAAATAAACAACAACCTCATGAAGAACAGAAAACAATACATCTTTATACATTTGGACACACATGGCACAGAGCCTTTGAATCCTGCCCATATCAGAGCGAAATATCATTATGAAACACACTCCCACAGAGGAGGAGATGGTTTGAATACACTCATACAAGCACCTGAAAACTCCAGGAAACCTGTTCTCACTCAGAGAGAGGAACACATACACACTTTTAATGCAACACTTTGCTGTCTGGCTGCAAGGAATTAGAGGAGATGTTAGAAATGCAATTAGTGGCGGGAGAATACTGAAGTGTGAATACAAAGCATGGCAGGCTGATTATAATCCTGTAACTTCATCAAATAATGTGCAGCCATTCTATTTATTTATTTATTTGTTTTTTTAAATATATTTTCCCAGAACACCAATTCTGATCGCTGATTGACTTTGTGACTGTACAAGAGACGATGTTCATCTCACATTTTCAATCGCTCAATGGAGCCGGAGCTCCAAGAAATGTACACAGTCAAAGTGCGACAGTGGTTAGCAGTTACTCTTAAATAAAATATGTTGAGAGTTTTGGTTTCGCCCTCCGCCCTCTGACACTACCACACATGCAGGATCTGTGCTTGATTCCCCGACGAGCAGTGAAAGTAGAACATTTGAAAACCACTAAAACATGTTTTTCAAATGGAAAGCAAAGCGGTGGCAGCTACTCTTCACTTCCACCCAAAGACATTTCTACAAAACGTATCTAAGTGAATAAATTCATTAAAAATCTGTTTGCACTTTACTCTGCAGGAAAATAATGTGTGTGGCTCAAATATTACGTGTTTCTTTGATTTGACTAAAGAGGCCAGTGTGATCATTTCTTTTTGTGATTGAAGTCAGACTGAGACGTCTTCAAATATTTTCTTTCTCATCTGGCAAAACAACCTGCTCCCTCAGCAGTCTTCCTTTTGTCGCTGCGAGGGTGGTTTTTTTTAATGACATGACAGATGAGACATGCCATCATTAGACTTCTCTAATGACTGCTTTTCAAAACAACACATCAATTAACCTCAGTTTAGCTTTTGAATACAGCTCAGACAAAGCCAATCTCCACACAGTGGGCGGGGGGGGGGTTCAAATGTTAATTGTCAATGCTGGTATGACACATTCCCAACAGACAATGAAGTTGCGTTGGGTCATGTCTTCATTTTTTGAAAATGAAATGAAAACATGAAAACTCTTCTTTACTTTTTTTTTTTTTGTGATATGTTAAATGTCATTATTTACTCACCGCCTCCTCCTCCTCCCTCATGGCAGGCATGGTGCTGATGGATAGGTTAACTGCAGTGATGGTGACAAACAGCACTGACAAACAAGCAAAGATCTTCCCCGGCAGGCCTGAGTGAGGCCTCTCCACCATGTCTCTGAGCTTGCCCATGCACCGATTGAGTCTGGACTCTGCTGCCTGCTCCCTGTGCTCACTGTCTGAATCCAGCTGATCCTCCAGGAGTTCCTCCTCCTCCGCCCTCTCCATCGCCTCAAACTCCTCCACACGCTGCAGCAGACGCCGGCGACAGCACCACTCCAGGCTCTCCTCAGGGACCCCCCAGTAGAGCAGCTCCTCCCTGAAGGAGAGGGCACACATCTCCCTGAGGGAGCGCAGCTTACCCGCCCGCAGGAAGGTCAGGATGGTACGGAAGGCGCAGGGGCTGCGGTCGAAGAAGAACTCATTGTGCGTAACGTCATAGTCATCACAGATACACATGATCTCGTCAAAGCTGCTGCAGAGGTGCAGCTGACCCAGACGAGACAGGGGGAAGTCCTCTAAGGTGGTCCAGGGCAGCTGGTAACGCAGGCCGCCCACATTAATGATGGCGTGGAGTTTACGGGCGCTGGACAGTAGTGTGTCCCCGTGGATGGAGCCGAGTTCAGGGGCGCGCTGCGCCCTCTTGTAGAAGGCTCCCTTTTGAGCCTCCTCCTCGTGTAGGGGAGGTGGGTTGAGGGAGGAATCAGAGGCACAGCTCAGGGCACTGTAGTCATAGTCGGACCCATCACCCGCCAACAGGGTCATCTTTACTGGTCCACTCACATCCCTGTGCTCAATCTGCCACCATCACACCGTCGCCTTCACGAGGGAAACAGAGAATGAACAGATTACACGTCAGACATAAAGGGCCTTATTGTTATAAGTTTATTTGTAAAAAAGAATACAATGGAACATATTTGATGTTGGGACGGTGGTAGTTAAAGGGGAACTACGGCCATTTTCAACATTTATACATGTTATTCCTGTGGTCTAAGACAGTCCAATAAATATTAGTTAACATGAACAACCCTCTGACAAATCCTAAAGCTACTGGGCTAAAACGGATATTTGTGATGTCATCAAGTATTGTGTCTAGAACTGCTCCATAGAAAATGAATTGGGAAAGATGTTTTAGATCAGCAGTCCCCAACCTTTTTGCACCACAGACCGGTTTCATGCAAGACAATTTTTCTACGGACCGGGGGGGCAGGCATAACAAAACACACGATTAAGTGCAAAAACACATCATTTAATTATTACATGTAAATGTAATTATTCCATTTTATTATGCACTTTATTTATATTATTAGTACATTTTAATATATATAATATAATACATAAAAATGTTTACAATAAATGTTACCAACACAATTTTTTTTTAGTTTTGTTCTTTCTGTGCAACCCGGTACCAAATGATCCGTGGCCCGGTGGTTGGCGACCCCTGTTATAGATGATATAGATGTACATGGGGACATTTGCTGTTTTGCAAACTGACAATACTACAATATAACACAGTTAATTTGGGTATTAAAAAGAAAACAAACTCACAAAATCAGTCTCCCATTTGTCATTCTGGAGCAGCTCCAGGCTTTATACTTGATGACATCACACGTTTGAAACTTACTTCTCTGGTTTCTGGCTTCGAGAGTGAGAGCGAGAGAGTAGCTCATGTTCGCAAAAATATTGATTGAACTTTCCTCTGCCGTGACAACATACTGGTAATCTTAATTTAGGTGGTGCCCCCCTTCAAGTTATATGCCATACTGACACTGTTTCTTTAACATCATACCACTCAAAACATCCACGGTAGTTACTCTTTAACCCAAGAATGAGTAACACCACATGCAGTATTATTGCAGCAGGAGGCACTTAGATTATTGGCATTTTCATTGTAATGGCCACTTGCCATTATATGAAGGCAGAGCCCTGTGTAAACAATTTCTGCCTGCAGAACAACCCCACTCACTGAAGAAATGTAATAAAAACATACAACCTGCTTAAAATATTCCACCACAAAGACAATATCTGATATTGTTAAGGGAAACTCAAATAAGCCATATATTAATACGAGTACTACAGCATTGTGAACTCTTTATTTAAGCAGGTAAGGTACAGTTATCTTGTCTTTAGTTAGTTTGTTATGGCAGTTAACTTTCACTGTGTATTACAAACACAACATGCTTTTTTATTGGCTAAACTACACATATCAACCCAAATATCAGACAATAATGCGATGGGCAAACATTATTATAGCTCTGAAAATTCAGTTTGTTTTTGCAGGAATAGTTGCTCATTTTGCTTTTTCTAACATGTTATGTCATGTTTGACATATTGGAAAATAAGCATATTTGCTTTTCTGCCGAGAGTTTGATGAGCAGATTGATATCACTAATCACTTTAATCGAGTCAATTAAGAAATACTTCCCAACATTTCAAAATGTGAGCTCCTAACATTGCTAAGTTTCATCGAAAGAGTTGTGAATAGTTTTTGGGAATGTTGAGTCAAAGCGAGGCAGTTGTGCTGCAATAGAAAACTGAGGGGAACAGACCAGTATTATCTGTTCAACATATCCCTCCCATGAGTGCGCAGACTGACTATTAAATTAAGCTCCTGTACCTACAGCCTTTATCCACAAATTGCATTACAAAAACAACATGCCATGTGCCATTATCTTAGCGGTATGAATATGTCAGCTATGCACCATTAAACATGATCACTGATCTAGATACATCAGGCAACGAGGGATAACAATTTCACTCCCAACAGTCAGCATGAACATCTGTTACCCACAGCAGCCTGGAAATTATAAATAATAGGCCTGATGTTATACTGACTGTTGTTAGATAATTCACTGATGTAACCGCTTTGTGCAAGTCAAACACTGAAATAGATGTCTGTGCGTCTTCCTTAAATCTATCTCCACAGCTAGTTTGAGGGGCTTTTAACTACACTACAGCGTCGGTTGAGGTGTGTGCTCCGACTCGCAATCACGCCAATATTTCCACAGTTTGTGCTCTGCGTTGAGATGTTTCTTCTCAGGAAAAACAAGATGGATCAACAGGGGAAGAGAAAGACCAATCTCTAAAAAAAATATAGGAGAGAGAAGGAAAGAGAAAATGTTTACTGTAGGCTGTGTCATCAGTGCAGTGAGGATCTTGTGGCCTGTGTCCAAACTAATTTAATCAATTACAGTAATTTAGGGGGAGGCCGGTTATCCAGTCGGGAATTAAAATGTCAGTGTCTGGATATGCAGCACCGGCAATCATGGGTCAGGAAGGAGGCATCGGTTTCTAAAACGAGGATGTGAATGTGTCACTGAATGGTTATTAGGCACCTGCACTGTCAGCCTCTGTGAGCCAATGAATACAGTCAGCACCATCTTCCACCCATTAAGTTAGAGCAAACCTGCCCCACGCTCTTCCCTCCAACACTCTGATGGTGTTTAATTGTGGGCATTATTAGATAGGGATATGTTTCCAATGGATCCCTACATCTGCTCGTTCACACATTTTCCAACAATCATTGTCCATCAAATCATCACTAGTGCCGTTTAACAAAACCAAAACACAAGAATGAAAATCATTTCTGAAAAACAGTGTCAAATCCCTCTTTCTTGCTGCTACAAAATCCGTAAATTTCTCACATTCTCCCTCCATGCGGCGGAGGTTATCGATACGCCTACAATGCATCACCAGTGTGCATGTGCACAGGCCTCCGCCACTCTCCCACTAGATTAAATCACACTTAACCCCTTGAGGCTGTTTGATATCTCACTTTGCCTTTAAAATCGACTGTGCTTTTGCCTCTTCGCAGTCACAGCAGCATTTTTTAAAACTTGTTTTTTTTTTCTCTTCTTCGCACTGTTGTGCCTCAGATGTCTCCTCTGGGAGATGTAGTCTATCTCGGAAGGAGAGATGAAACACTGCAAAGACAGTGAAGGCTGTTCTCCCCACCAGATCGGCTGAGGTCTGGCCTCTCTCTGTGCCAGCGTTATCACAGCTAAGCCACAGGGCATGTTCTCCAGATTGCCTGGTGAGTCACTGGGTTGCGAGTCTCTGTTGCCTGACTGCATTGAGCATGCATTTCCCACAGTGCCCTACTCAAGAGACTTTGGAGAGCCTCACTACTGCCAATATTCATTGAGATGATTTTAATGAGCATCATAATGATAACGGTGGCTACGAGGTCGTAGCAGAGTACATCTTCAAAGGATTCCGAAGCCTCTTAGAAACTGAAGTACAGTCTGCAGACAGATGTGTGCAACATTCCTGTTCAATATGGATCGTTCCGAATGATAAAAATGATCTATTTGAAATGAACACGTGCGGAGTGCAGAGAGACATGAATAGCTCATTTATTAACAATGATTACTATTTATGGCTGCAGATCTGCACATGTGATGTGCTATTTGCAAAGAGTCAAGACTTTCCAATCTGTCTCTGAATGGAGGATTTGCAATTCAACTCGACTCAGTCTGTGAAACACAAACACATGGTAATTAAATGGGTGATCAGTATTTGTGATGAAAATCTGAAAACCTCAGAGACTTACAATTACTATGAAGCATATTTAACAGCTGTTGGCTTTCCGGTGACAGCTGTTCAGAGTCCTGTCTTATTTTCTTGCGCGTCGCCCTAACAAACCATATCCACTGTTGTTGGTACAGCAACAGTGGATCATTGTAGAGGAATGCTCTTTATCAAGATGCTTGAGAATGAATGATAGATGTCACCCTGTAATCTTTCTCTCAGGCTAAATGACCTTTCAGACCACACTGTGCTTTTTTATTCTCCCCAACAACAATTTATCTTCCTATTCCCTTAACAGCTCACTGTTCTCTAATGGTCTATTAGAGGGTGGTTTTTCCAGAGATGGACTTGAAACCACCAAGACCTAAGTCTTTCTCACCCCCCCCCCCCCCCCCCCCCCTCTCTCACTGGAATAGTTGTAAACATAAATGCATTTTTTTTCTGTTGTAAGTGGGCGGCATTAATGCATTCTGAAAACCCTGGAAGAAGCAATAGCTCCAGGGCAATAAATGTCTCCCTCACACTAGAAATGCTCGACCACAATGTGCTGCCCTCTGTTTTCGCAGGGGCAGAGAAGTATGCTGTGGATGTAATGTAACATTTCAATGAGCTATGTTGTTGTTTATTTTGTGTTCTGTTAACCATTCGAGTTCAACCGCAACCCACGCATGCGCTTAAAAAGAGAGTAACCTTTCAAAATAAATGTCTTCCGTAACAAAGAGCAAATAAGACGCATCGCACCTCTGTCATTTTCTGTCTACAGTTTATTTCCCGGCGCCTCCCCTCCCTGTGCTTCCTCTTAAAGCGCTCTGTCCCCGAGACAGGGTCTGAGCCAACCAACTAAATCCCCACATTTCTGCACCACTGCTCCGCATTATGCCTCAGCACTCCTCGTCCTCTAAACTCTAGCAAACTGTGGCATACAATATTTATTTATACATTGTTTTTGACGTACAGTATTTGAATAACCCACAAAACATCTCACCGCCTCAACTTCACACCTATGCACTCACAATCTCTGTATATCTGGAGTATGTTTTTTTTTTTTTCCATCCGAGTCAATTTTTCTTGCCTGAGTGGATGATTGTACACTCACCGTATGCGAGTGCTCAACTTGATTATATAAAGATTGCATAACGTTAATTTCTCTGCATTGTCTGCGCGCATTCTCACTTTTCATCTTTCGATGCCCTTCTCTCGCCGAGCTGAAATCATGTAAACAATACATTTTTCACAGGCGGCTGATGAAAGTGGCGCTGAGGCCGAGCAAGTGCAGGCAGGCACGACCTGATAACGCTGGCGACCCCGACCGTCTGTCACTCTAAACTGAGTGTTTCAGAGGATCTCGCGCCGGCACCCAGTGCAGATCGCTGCGGGATGAGGTGACAGAACGTACAGCAATGGTCGATTACAGACAGGTGACGGAAAACTCTTCACACAATTACACTGTCAGGGAAAAAAGTACTTTAGTTGATGAGATGGAATAAACGGACCAGACAAACAACCACACAGGGATTTCATTCTGGCTTTGTTGATGAATGGGAAGTGAGCCTACATGAAGTAAGTAAGATACATCCCTCAATCGATGGACGGTACTTGAATGTTTGGTGTTGAGTGCAGAAAATGACAGATTTCCTCTCCCAGAATATGGCAGGCCATGCCCACTTCAAAAGGGGCAAGTGACAATTGGAACTCAGTGTGTATTGGTAAAAATCTCATTAAAAAAAAAATAGGCCGAATGTCTTTGCAAAAAAAGCTGTGATCGCGGACAGAAAGAAAAGAAAATTGATCCTACTTACACTTTCAAAGCACATCCATCACACGATTTGTGTCGAGTCTGAGCCTTGACTGAAGTGTGTAGCTATACACCCTGGTCCTCCTGGGAAATAGTGCTGCTGGTGACAGTGACTGTTCGACCCGCTCTAATGACACTCCAGGATATGTATCTCGGGTTCCTTACACATAAAGGCACCTGGGAATAGTAAATTATAATTAGTTTGTGGGCCCTTCTTTTGTGGGGCATTATTGGCACAATTACCTGGAGGAGGGAGAGATGATCTATTACGTGTCATATATCCCTGATCCAAAGAGAGGCATTTGTGGACTCATTATCACATTATGGGGAATAATCTAACATCATCTTCAAAGTGAGACCATGTGCTTTATTGAAAACGATCTGCTACTGAAACATAACAGCAGCCATGATTCACTGTTTTGAGGACTTGAAGTGGCTCTCAGATTGAAAAGTTTCTCTTGCATCAATTTCCATTTTTCAAAATTAGATTTTTATATATTATTATTATTATTATTTTTGAAGCGGTGCAATTTCAAATGCCTTTGCGTGAGAGCATGAAGGAAATTTCTCTCTACAACAGTGAACCTGGTCTCTGATGAAATATTAGTAAATGTTGACAGATCCTAACATGCTGTAATGTAGCTGCAGCCTTGTTACCATGGTGTAGTGCAGGGTATCCTGTCTACAAATAACTGTCATCTGTTAAAGGCATATTGTAGATGGGCTGAAATATCCTAAATAAAATAATACTACTTTTAATCGAAACTGGATACTTGCAACAATCTTACTGTATTAAAAATAAAAACTCTCTGGTTTATGCACTGCATGCTCGCACAGATCTCATCGTTTTTGTAAAGTGGGATCAAAACCACGGGCTGAGATCGACAATAAGCCCTCACTAAGTAAATACATTATATACAAACGATTATCCTTGTATCAACCCCTGGGAAATCAGCTGCAAAAATGTCACTCAGCACCTGTCATTTCCAACTTCTTTCTGTGAAAACAAAAAACAAACGCCGCGCCGCATGTGACAAACTCTCAAAGTGTGACTCACAACTGAGAGAGTGTGTGTGTCTTAATGCACAACGAACGCTGAGTTCTGAATACATAAATGTTGTCAAAAATAGAAATGAAAATACTCACTGGGCTCCACCGTGAGTTCCTCAGCAGCTGGTAGTTGAGGGCTGAGAAGAATGCACAGGAAGGAAAATATGAAACGTGTGTTCAGCTTCTGCTGCTGCCTCCTTTAACTCCGCTCCATCCATACACAGGCACAAGGCTTGTGGAGTACGAGGAGGATATTTGATGATCATGAGCAACAGGCTGCCTCCCCTCCCCTCCCTTCCCCTCCCCTCCTTGCCTTTGCCCTCATCTCTCCCTTGCTACTCTGTCCAGCCCCCTTCCTCGAGCAATGACATCAGAAGTGGGTGTGCCATTATACCAAAAGCTTTTGAGAGAATTCCATGGCAACCACCATCTAGAGAGCCGTGCTTTTCCTAAATGAGAATAATCCCTCGTCTTTTGATTATAGATTCACACAAAGGTTTATATTTGTCCGGTGGGTTACCCGGCTGAGGGAGAGGGAGGGAGGAGAGGGGGAGTGAGGGCCGCTGTAGGCAGACTCACCAGGTTGTCCAATTTTAGACAAGTGGTGGGAAATCATGAGGTTTGATGATAAAGGAGGAAAGGATGGCTCATACAGAGAATGGTTATCTCCAACAGAGCAAAAGCTGCCTTTATGTTTTTTCTTCTGCTTCCTATAATTTGTTCCCAATGACCATTGAAGTCATTTCCTGTCTTCAGATGATATGGCAGATGATAATGTTGTCACTATGTCCAAAGCGATTGAGGAAATGCAATTATAAGAGTAAACAATGTTTTTTTTAAATGTGATAAGTGTACATAACAAAACATGTACATTTCAGTATGCCACTGAGCATTACCTCAAAACTGTTTTCAGGGCTATTATCCCTTTATTGATCTACATGTCTTGAACAGAATGGAAACTGCAGAAGTAAACACACACGACAATTCAATCTCAGTGTATTATTTTCACTTCAGTGCTGACCCATAATGCTGAAGTGAAAAAACTTAAATGCTCATAATTTTGTTGGTGAGAGTCCAATTGTGTTTAAAAAAAATAGGATTATTATTTTACGGCTGTGGACCGAGCAACAAGTATGTGTTGTCAGAGATATATTGCAAAGCAAAGGAAGCCTGTAATTCCTGTGAGCTATTACAGTATGTCTCCAGAGCATAGCTGTTTTCTAGCCCGGTGACCAAAGACAACCAAGAATGGGAGTGCAACAATTACAACAGAGAAATAAATCTGTGCCTAAATCTTAAATTATGATTTTTTATTGGGCAATGTGAGAGAGGTCGTCTTTGTCAAAACAAACAAGCAAAGTTAAATAATCATCATCTCCACGCACTGTTGCATCCACCAGGCTGCATATCGATTTTGTTTTGATTGATCTTACGCAGCACACAAGCCGGGCCACTGTGGCAAACCAGAGTAGCCGACTGTATGATATATGATCCTGTCCCATGATATCAAAGACTAACAAGCACCACTACATTCCACACATCTTCCATACAAGTGCTGTAATGTAAAGGTACATAATACATAATGGGCAAGGTGGGACTTTGCTAATATTACATTAAAATGAATCAGACCAAGAGTCTACAGCCACGCTAACAGCTGTGTGAGGCTGTACTTAGGCTAAGTGGTGTTTTGAGCTAAATGCTAATAAATGCTAACATTAGAAATGCTAGCATGCCCACAATGATAACGCTGACATGCTGATGTTTAGCAGGTGTAATGTTTATCACGTGCACCATCTTAGTTTACCATGTTAGCATGCTAATGCTGTTTAGTGCTATTAGCTAATTAGCACTAAACATAAAGTAGCCTATAGCTGAGGCTGAGGGGAATGTTATTAGCTTATTTGATCATAAACAAAAAGTATTGGACAAATTTAAATCCTAGATTAAAAGTTAAGACGTCACCAAAATGGTTATAGTTCATCCTGTAGTCGGTATGAATGTCTGAATAATGACAATCCACTTTGTAGATGTGGAGACATTTCATCAAACGCCACAGAATAAGTGAACCAGGCCCAGGCGGTTCTGATGGACTTGGGCATGAGTAACAAGGATGAGTAAAAGAACAAAAGAACCTCCCATGCGCTCCCAAAAATATGCACTATACCTTCCCTTGAGCAAAGATTTAAAATATATAACCGTCACCCTTTTCTGATCCCACATCCACCCCTATTCATTTTGGCACAGTCCCTGTTCGTGCTCGAGGAAAAGTCAGGGTATCACCAAATACAATATGGTACAAAAATCCAAAGTGGTGGACCGACCAGAACCAGAACTAAATGAACAGACATAGAGCCATGCTGCTCGTGAGGATAAAAATTCTCACTTTCAAGTTACAGCTTTTCGGGACCAAGATTGTGCATTTTTTATTTTTAAATTATAGATGACTTGCTGTTGTTCGTGACTAAGTCCTAATATATGCTAATTGTGACTTGACACTTGAGTGGCCAGTTTATGGGTGTTAACTGAGCTTCAGTTAGAATCCTGGCACAGACAAGGGGTCTAAATATATTCAGAAATCAAATCAGTAACAAATTCCACCTTTGTTATATTTGAAATGTAAACCTATTCATCACATTAGGATTCAGGCATGCTGTGTTTCACGACAAAACTACCTGGAATAGAAAATCATCCAAAAATGACAAACACAATTTGAAAAAGCAAGAACCGGATGTTTTTGTTTTAGTCAGCAGGTGTTCACAGGCTGATTATTGATTGCTAATTACGATACAATTTCAACACTTTTGTTTTTTTTTTTTCTGGGGATGGATATACTCTCTGATACTGTATCTTTTTCTCCACATTGCTGCCTAAAGAGGGAAATGTTTAGCCTTCCCGTTTGATAATCTGGCTTGTAAAGAATTGTATTGGCTTAATAATCAAATACCATTTCCAAAGGCACCTTTTATCTCTAAAACATGATAAAAACAAGAAAGAAAAGATAAAGTCATTCATGCGTCTTCCTGACACTATTGAGACGATTTTACTCAAGGTTACGATGAAGAACGCGGATGTGGCTCAGTGTTGGTGGATATTATTGATCATGCTCCTCTACTTGACACATGGTAAACAAACTATAATCTTTTCCATGAAACCTTTTAACATGAACTGAATCTTAATACAACAAACATGCATCTTAATCAATGTGGCTTTATTTTTGCCTCACTGATTAGTATGTATGGTGTGTCACAGGGCTCATTATTGGGTCCCTGCCAGCTTACTGATGCAAGACGCTAAACAGGTAGCCACATATCACTGGACAACTCAGCAGCATATTTCAATAATTTCTTCAATAAAGGAATAGTAGAAAACACATAAATTCACTTTCTTGCAGAGAGGTAAATGAGAAGATACTGGAATGGTATCAATCTTCTCATTCGACTGCATTTTCCAGAAATGTTGAGTCAGGCTTTTAATTCACTTAATTTAAACGTAGTACATAGTTAATTTTATGGCCATTTTGTTGTTTAGCTACTGTATCTGCATCAGCTGATTTTTTTTCACTTTAATTCTTAACACACTTCCTGGGAGCGGCGCATTAACAGCGCTGGACAGTGCACTGTTCCATCAGAGCCATCTTTACTTGTTTCCCACATACTCATCATCTCACATCCACTGCGGTGGAGTCTCGGGCAACAACTTTGCGTTGATTTGAAAAGCACTCATTAGTTAATTCTTTATATTTTTTGCAAAGTATTTACACTGTTCAGTGAAAAGAACCAAGTGAGATTTTCACTGATAATCAAGAAGGTCTTGAGAGTGACAGCTTAGGTCTTGACCGTTTTGTGAACTGGCTTTTCCACGGAGGTCTTCAGGGGCAGGATAAAGCTGTGGCCCCAGAGACATTATTTCACTCAGCAGTGATGTTATGTTTCATTGATCTGGAAGTGTCATACTCTCCGGTTTGAAGGAATAGACTTGGAAGCACTAATGAATACAGAGTTTATATCTCTCCTGAAGTTTTTCCTAGAATTCAAGATGCATTCTATAGAAAACTTGTGGTTGAAAAGAGGAATGAAAAGCAATTCAGTTTTGCCATCCATGTCTGCCTCTACTGTTTCAACCAAGAAGAGAGAATGAGGTGAAGGCTTTGTGGGAGGCATTCTTTGAATACAAATGGGCAAATGTTTTGTTTTCCATGCAAACAGACAAACAAGCTCTCTCACTCACTTACTGTAATTGCATGAGTTCAACAGCTGTTGTTCTCTACCATTGTCTTTAGAGTAGCTGAAATGGCTTTCTTTGTTTTTTTAGCAGCCCTTGCTCACTGCATAGTAGATGCTGGTCGTGTAGCAGTCCTGATGCCAATAATAAATAATGAATAAATTAATCTTTAGCAAACGTTAGACTGTTAAAGATGTGACCAAATGGCAACATATTCTAGGAATTGCAGTTTGGGATTCTCAGAATGATGTTCTCGAGCTCTGATAAATTAAGAAACTGAATGAGTGTAGGAGGGAAAAATGGATTGATCATCCAATTTTCTCATTAGATGACCTGCAGTTACTCTGTTACTCTGCCAGGAGCTGCACGAAGGTCGATGCACCGGCAACAACGTAATGTGCAACCCGCAGCAATGATTACATACAGGAGCAGAAGCAAAGTGGCTTTGCTCCTGTGATGTGGGATTATCTAAAAGCAGAAAATCTGGCGCTATGATAACATTAATGATAATAAAAAATAATACATCAGACTTATAGAGCGCTTTTCAGAGTTTTACACACTGTAGGATAATAAAACAAGCAGTAAATGAAATGGTGGAAATGAAACTAGGAAATAAAACTTTTATATATTATTAGAGGCCTATATTACATGATTCGATTGTTGATACTGATGCATCAATGTAGCGCATTACTGGTTGAGGTGGAGCTCATGTAAACTACTTTAAATGCATTGAAGTAGTTCAGTCCAGTGGTTCACAGCCTACTTTTGCCCCCTGCAAAGGGTCCCGAGATGAATCTGCGGGGTCGTGAGATGATTAAAGGAATTTTAAAGAAGATGAAAAGGAATCACATTTGTAATGATATTTTAGACTTTTTGTCTAATATTTACTTTTAGGGTGAACTATTGGATTATTTGACCTCTTTTGCTTTGAACAGTTATCTAAATGAACCCATCTGAGAAGTTCAGAGGGGACGTGTCTCTTAGAACTGCTAACAGCTCATTGACATCTGAACGCAGGGGGCCCCGACTTCACACTGCTTCACTTGAAGCCCCAAAAAGTTGGGAGGCACTGGTTTAATGTCCAAGAAGGCATTGCATTTTACAAGCTTATCACATGCATTTTAATGTAAAAATCTTAATCTGTAAAGTAGCCAAAGCTGTCAGGTAAATGTAGCTGAGTAGAAGTAGGAAGCAGCACAACATAGAAATACTCAATTTAATACAGGAGCACATTCAGCAACAGACTTATATACTTATATACTTATAGACCAAGATGCACTGCGGGATACGCCACAGGAAGTCCTTTCTCCCTGTGGCTATAACTGTGACTTTACAACGGATCCACCTCAGGTCCTCTCTCTTTCTACTCTCTTCATCTTCATCATCCTCATTCTTTTGATTCTTTATATTTAGGTTCATAGGTAGCGTACGCCGCTCTTCATACTTAGTTTGGTTTGGTAATTCTTATTTTTTTATTTTGCCAAATACTGCACCTTACCTCATCTTGTTGAATATTGTACCTTAATATTGCACCTTACATCATCTCAGCTCATCTTATTTTTAAATGTTCTACATAGATACTGTATATATATTTATATATATATATATATATATATATATATTGTATAAAACATTTTTGCACTATTTGTACATTTTTGTAAATTTTTTGCATCTTATACTGTCTCCTACTGTGTATTGCAACTGTTGCACAACAATTCTCCTCGGGATAAATAAAGTTATATCTTATCTTATCTTAAATGTTTTACTTAAACTCAGTACTTGGTTAAATGTACTTATTTACTTCCCACCCCTGGTGATTAATGGATACTTCACATTTTAATGCATTATACTCTACATACAGTAATGTCTGCTAATAGAGGCATGCAGGTCTGGAAAATAACTTTAAAAAACGGATGCATGATTTGCACCATCTGCAATCCAAACCAAAATGATGTTCAAGTGCCGAAGTGGAAACAGCTGTGTCTGTTTGACTGCGATCAGTCATAATCTGAACTTTACCGTGCAAACAGCATTGAGCTGATCTGGCACCGCAAGTGTCCATATTGTAACTTCTTTGGATGCGAGTGGAAGATAAAGATAACCTTAGTGTGTGCTGGAATCAAACAAGAGGAGAATGAGTACGGTATACAGTATGTCGAGACCTGCTATAGAGTGGAAGAGTCAGAACATATAATGTATGACAGTGTGGAAACGTGTGGGAGGCGTTCGTGACCTCAGCCTATTTCTGACAGCTGTCAGGCCACAGGGTTCAAACAATACACTCTTCATGCTAATCACATGCGCAAAACATCGAATACATCCAACAATGGCTGTATATTCAAAACAATAGTATGTGTGTTTTCAGCCCCATGCGATCAGTTTCTGAGAAAGAATATGCAAGATGCATTCGATTTATTTGGTTCAAGGTCTAAATGAAATCTTAAAAGCATAAAAAAAATCTTTGCTTTCTGATGATTTGTGAGATGACACATTTTCACCCTTTATGTTTATTATGAAATGAAATCCTGGCATGTCGTCCACTTGATAATAAAAAAAAAAAAAAATCTTCCTGAATTGCCCAGGGATCTATTTCAAACCCATTTTTTTGGCAGGTAAAGTGGTCCATCTGTTGGGTGAACCACTTTGGATAGTTCCTAAAATATGAGCTCATTTTGAAAATGTTCCTCTTGAAGTAATGGCTTATTAAGCAGCATTATAAAGACTCCAGTGAGCACACAGTGGGCTCAAAAGGCTTAAAAGCAACCAGATCACACTGGTTAAAGAGGTTGATGGTAGAAATACCGATTCAAGTGCCGGGTTTTAAATTAGCTGGATTCATATTAAAACTGTGCGTTATACTAAGAAGCACAGATCTGTAATGTTCCCCCTATTCCCTTACACACAGCAGTAACCAGAAGGCCACGGCTGTCATTTACACATGATTTAAAATGTCTCTGGTAAAATCCCAGTTATTAAAGTGGAAAAATTGCTTCTTTTACATAGTATCCAGTTATTTCACCGTCCATATTTCACATTTATCAACACTTTGACAACTGGTGGCTCCAATTTTATTACTTTTTAAATAGAAAGACCAGAGTGGAAAGTGAGATTAATCCCATTGCAGAATGAAGGCAGGTGTCACATGTCTAAAATTACTCCAACCGTACAATATAGTCTCTCATGGAGTCATTCAAATTGTACCTTATTGATACGTCAATTTTAAAGGAAAGGTTTGATACGTGGCAGCAGGTACATTTCATTTATTTTACAGATAACATGTTTGCACCTGTGATGCGAACCAGGGGGAAGGGGGGTTCATATAATATATACGTTACATGAAAGGTTATTGGAACCCGAGTGCAGTCGAAGCTCTAACATTCACACGTGTTTGCCACTGACACAGTATTGCAGGTTGTGAATAAGGAGAGCCTGAGAGCTTGTGAACAGAGCAAGTTGTCAAAAATAGTGTGATGAAAATGTTCCTCCTGTTAAAACTCTTCAGTTAGTCGAACTCCCTACATTTATCGTCCCTATTCTTTAATTTTTTTGCCTTTTCCTATATGCAACACGTCGTTTGACTGCCAATATGCCTCTAACATATGATCTGACAACCTCCTGAATTCGATCAGAAAATGATACGCGTCGTTCTGGAAGGCTCGCTGAATCGTTCCTCCCGTGGTTTATCGATTCACAAATCAAACCAATACTTCAGATTAGTACATTTGAACACTTTCACATTGAATCCAGGCAAAAAAATAAGGACATTATCTCTTAAATTGAAATGTTTACAGGCTATTAAATGAAAAATATAATACAAGATTGACTTTGCTGACCTCCAGTGACTGAAAATCTCTCCTCGCAGTAGTAATGTAGAAGTAATGTGAGAGTGCAAAACAAGGCTTTTCACTATTTTTTTTAAGTGTCTCCGTCATCAGCAGTGGAGCATATTAATATATTGCAGCAGAAAGCTGCGAGTTGACAGAATCCTCTGCAGAAACTGCTAAAAAAAAAAAAAAAAAAAATTAACATTCAGCAAGGACAGAACAAAAGCACGAGTTAGGAAGTAATTAGTGTTTCAGAGTTTAATGAACTGAGACTGTAATTACAATATAATCCCTTTCTGTGTGTTCTGTACTCTTCTCTACCAGGATAATGAAACACAATTTAAAGAATTCTCGTCGACATGACACAACAAGAATATGTATAAATCTTATGATTCTTGGAGCGCTACAGCTGTTTGATGACAGAATGTAAATGACTGCCTTGCATAGAACAAAGTAGAACACACTTAGCATGGGGATATCATATCCACATATCTGCCGCTTCAGTATCACATGTTCATTTGCCAAGATTTCACATGGCTCGATTCCAAAAATGGCACAAGGTTTTATTCCAGCAGAAGGTTTTGTCAAGATGCTGCTGCGGCAGAATAATGATTTCTGTGTTATTAGTTGCCATGGACAAAATGTCTCCTTTCTTCCCTGCTTTTTCTCCAGAGATTGCGTATTCAGCCTGACCTGCATGACTTCCCCCTTAATTCCCTTAGCAGGCTAATCTTAGCTCTTGGATTGCTGTTAAAGCACAGAATAACATTAGCAGGCTGGTAGATTTCACATGCATCAAAGGTTTGTGTCAATGTTGTTTCCCAATAATTCGTCTTACATTTCGGTTGTATCATGAGTTAATGTTTTGAATGACAGAGCTCTGACCGAGACAATGATAATATTAATACTAATGATAAGATGATCTGGCTGGCAAAACTGTTACATGCTGTAATACTGCTTTCAACACAATCAAAGTCCTCAGCTTAGGGCACTTTAAATGCAAACGATGAAAACTCTGGGACAATCTTTCACAGCTGACTTTTGCCTTCTCATAGCAGGAAGCGCACAGGTAGGAAATGTAACATTAATGATGGCTCTTTTGCATTAAGTGTCCCTGGAGGCCTCAACACTGAGTCACCATGTTCAACAGCGAACCCTGGAAGTGGCTCACCTAAATGAAACACAGCCAGCATCAATGTTATTGATTACCACTGCTTTTCCTGCTTTCCTGCTCGTAAAATTGTCTGCCATGAAAAAAGGTCTATTAGAAATGAAAAAGTTGGGGTGAAAAAGATGAAAGGCATAAAGTTTTTTGGGAAAAATCAGTTTTATAAAGTATAACTTTAAGATGCTTTAAATTAAGATGACTAGCACTTGACCATAGAGTAAAATGCCACCGTTATAGAGCTTTTCATGTAGACATTTTGACAAGCCCAGGTGGAACTAAGAGCATTAACGAAGAATACCAGCACACACGCAGAAACAATGGGATTATTGTTACTAATTTGTAAATTGTAACTTGTTTCAGCGAAGGACACTCATAAGTTCTCAATATTACTTCAAAATTCATTCAAACTTTAAAATGTTCAGCTTCTTTGTGAGATGTGTCCTTCTATTCATTCAACTTTATTCAGGCCTATATTCTTATTTTTTGTTTTTGTCTAAAGTGTGTGTATGGCGATGCCAAAGTGAACCATGTCATCAGAGGGTCCACGTCTACGGTCTCTCCCTAACAACTTTTCCGTTTCCTCACGCACTACCCAGCTGACACGTGCATATGGCGTCTGACTATTATGCCTTCTCCTCAGAAAAGTGTGCGCTGGTGCAGATCAGGTTATAAAAAGGTTAGTGGCTGCAAAGCAACGTTCCTTCATAACAAGAACGTTCCTGATGTGACTGCCCTTTGTGGCCGCCGTCGCTGCATTTTGACATAGGTGCCATCGTGAAATAGGTGGAGGCTAGCAGCTTGGCGACAGTGGCTACTTGCAGAGCTAACGTTAGTAGTGAACTGCCACAGCTGGTAAGCTAACGACTAGCTCAGTCACAACAGCTCCTGGAGCTTCTCTCCATCTGTTCCGTTTACTGTCCCCTGGCATTTTGTTAAGTATTGCACACTATTTAGAAAAGCAACAGTGTCTCCTGTCTAACCCCTGTCTGCAAACCATTGCTCTTTTGTGGCACAGTCTTTGCTCTGACAAAGGGGGAAAGTGACTGGTGCAACACAGCTAACGCGCTATGATAGCTTCCTCTCTCTCTGTGCCCTCGAAGGTCAGCACTGACAAGACAGCTTGCTATTGGTTAATGGCTCCAAATTGAACTCCTACAGCCGAAAAGCTACATCAACTGGTTTACCTTTCGGCTACGTTTCAGTTTTTCCGATAAATATTTCACATGAATTTAGTCACACAGAATTTGCAGCTAAGCAATAGGAGAAAATGGAAAAAGAAAAAGTAAGTAGTGCAGGGGTCTACATTTTTTTCCAGACACCATTATAATATCAGCATAATGTTTACAGTCGCAGTATAATTATGGTCTCTGGGGATACAGTCATTAAATGTTTTTTTTTTTGTGTAAGTTTACCAATTAGTAACCATTTCATTTTTCTTTTTCTCTCCAACTTATTTTCGTTGCTTTTTTCTTCACTGAGTCTCCCACTCTCAGCCTGGACGACGGTATAACAATAATTCTGCAGAACTTGATTACAGTTTTTTAATGTTCTGATCATTTTTGGACTGAAAACTTTGATGCATTAAATATTACAACACAGGTCAAACAAGAGTTGAAAATCACTCGGTAAAGATGAATCAAATGTAATAACTTCGTATTCCTACTGTACATACTCTTACAATCTTGGCTAGACATAATATGATAAGTCTGCAAATGCTTATTTATGATTTATTACTATCATGGAAACTATTAAATAATGCCTAATCAGTTTAAGCCACCAGTCGCACGTTGCCAGGGCCGCCTTTGACCGTTTTTTTTATTTTCCATTTCTCCTGCTTTCTTCAGAAGAAACCAAACGCAAGAAAGTGAGAATTCCAACTGTGCAGCCGGCTCTTAATGCTCTCATGCTGCTGACGGTGAGCAGCTGTTGACCTTTGGCTTCGCAGGGAGCAGCAGGACTCATCCCTTTGGAAACTGTGTCATGTGATCACTGGGGGAGTTGTGAAAATGAGTAACAAGTACTGGAAATCATCTTGAAAATTGCGCGATGAGTCACTCATCAGGTGCAGAGGTCAGTGACCAGAACGGCAGAAAGAAAAAATTTAAATTTAGCTGAAATGTTCCTTTAAAGACCCAGCTGTTCAAAGCCAGATCCGGCAAAGATGAAGCACAACGTGCACTTGACATTCTCTCGTTCAGTCGTGAGCAGCATACAGAGCTCTGTTGTGGTGATTTCAAAATGGAAAAGGATTGATATTGAATTATTTAGACATTACTTTGATGTAAGCATGCAAATACGTACTCTTCATTTGCATGATCCACGGAGGGCCATCCCACTTTGTTACTGTTTTAGAGCACTGGTTTCCAGGGCACAGAGCCCCGCTGACCTTCATCCGAGCCATCTAATCACGGAACATTTTACACCCAGGATACAAGGAGTAATTATGAAGTAGGGTAGAAAACAGCTGTATGCTGAATCCCAAGTATCATAGCTAAAGACGGTGGCTTAAAGGAATTTAATTTATTCAGGCTCTTGAGATGAATGCGCCGGTGTGAAGGATGATTGCAAGCAGCAGCAGCAGTCAGGTGCAGAGTGAAAGCCCCATGTCAATCTACTTAATTATTGTGAATTTCTCTTCAAGAATTAATATTCAATCCACAAGGCCTTAAAAAAAAGGTCAACCGAAGTCTCCTAGAAATTATAATAGCAAACAATTTCCCAAAGTTACGTTGTTGTTAAATGTTAATCTAGGTCTGATGACGACAAGGAGGGAAAAGGACAATGTTTCTGGGATTGCGGTATAGCCAGTGGATATCCAGGCCAAGACTCTTGCGTGTGCCGGTCAATAGTTTACAGTCTGATAAGCAACTTGGGACATGAGAATGAAGTTGGAATTGAGAGACCAGAGTGTAGCTAGTTTAAAAGCTAATAAAAAGCTGCATCATCGTCAGACGATAGCCCATGGGTTCCAAGATTGCATTTCAGCCATGGCGTCCCGCCCTTTTTGCTTTCCACACGGACATTTTACCTGCATTCAACCAACGGCCGCTCAAACTTGAGTGGTCGATACTTCTCGGACAATGGAAACTAGAACGCTTTCGATAGCAAAAATGTTGTCCTGTTGCCACAAATGACATATGGACAGAGAGAAAAACAGAGTGACGTACAGAACTTAACATAATTACACGAATAAAACAAAAGCAAACGAGGATGGAAGTATAGTCATAATAATTATAATAACATCGTGCAATTACCATGATTTTAATTAGTGTACTAACTGAATGTTTCCGGTAAAATCTGTTAAATATGAACGATTATTTAGTTGATAAATAGTCAGGTATTTCTGAATACAAGATGTACATTCGACCAGCTGATACGATCAATAGATGATTTACTCAACTGCTGTTCCTGAAGATGGAGAATGACCACAGAAGCATGCGTGTCCAGAATAGATCTTCGTTGAAAAATCATTTTAATATGATGATCACATAATTAAAAAAGAACATCAAGAGGCAGCTCCTCAAATAGTGCAAAGGCAAACACAAGGAATTAGCTTCGCAGAATAATCCATTTCTATTTACAGAAGTATTTTTATACGATACTTTAGAAATATTCTTTGATTCGATCTTTGATTCTGTTTCTATGGATACCGCTTTGTTGCTATGTGATGGAGTTGAAAGTCGAGAGCGTATGTAGCATGTGAAGGTATGTAATGCATTTACAGCTCGTGACGAAAGGGAAACAATATTGCTTTTGTTGTCTATATGACAATAATAGGGATATTATTTCTGTAGAGTTTGTCTTTTGGAGGACAAGATTTCAGTATTCATGGTTGCTATTAAGTCTGTTAAGTAATGTGTTACAAACTAAATGCACATTTGTCCGCTCTTTTCGGCAAATATTCCCCTCAAATTTGATTTCTAATTGTACTGGAGGTCAATGGTAAGGATTAACTATTCCTTTTCAGCTGAACATGGCTTGTTTGTTTTAGGGCTTAAATGAACTGAATACCCAATTAGTCACGGTTCATTACTTCACTGAAGCTCCTGCTTTCTTGTCAGCATTACTT
>CALSBV010012228.1:5244315-5459315 GCA_943590825.1 Bovichtus diacanthus | reverse complement strand
GCCGGTTCTTCATGTTGCCTTCAAGGTTACTCGCACCATTTGCACTCAGACGCGATCACACGCAGTCCCTGCTGGATGTAAAGCAGGTCTTGGACTCGATGTTTAAGTGGGATGAAGGAACAGGAGTCTTTAGTTGTCTGTTCTCAACTCAGCAGATGGACGTTCAGAATTGTGTGAAATTCACAATAATTAAGTAGATTGACATGGGCCCCCCCCCTCTTTGCTCAAAGACAATATGGCTAAAATTAAGAGCTGGATTCATAATGAGAGAAAGTCCAAAATATGACTAATGTAAGATTCCTAAAATGCTA
The DNA here is from genome assembly GCA_943590825.1 of Bovichtus diacanthus. Taxonomy (NCBI): domain Eukaryota; kingdom Metazoa; phylum Chordata; class Actinopteri; order Perciformes; family Bovichtidae; genus Bovichtus; species Bovichtus diacanthus. Next base: position 5,459,004 of record CALSBV010012228.1, on the reverse strand, counting down.
CATAAATACTTAGTTTAACTTAATACGTTTGTTATAGCGACACCAGTTTGGAGGTCAGACAAATGTGTTTGTCATAGTCAATGAGACTTTTTTATATCTGCCAAGTGTAGTTGCTGAATGTTCTCTGAGGTACATACAGTATAACTTCAGGGCAGGAGAAGAAGATTTAAAAAAATAAATAAATACAAAGAGTCTACAGCGTATAGCCCCCAGCAAACACACAGATATCTAAGCCCCACGTGAAGATTATAAGATAGCAGAGTTATTTAGACCGACTCAGAGTTTCAGCAGTCTGCTCTAATGAACTGACTGACAGACTGACTGACAGACAGACAGACAGACAGACAGACTGACAGACAGACTGACCGACTGACAGACACAGGAGTGAAACACACACAGTAAATATATCAACACTAGAGGAGAGAGATGTGAAGCTGTAGAATACAACACACAACATAAAGAATACATTATAATACTCTAAAACTTAGAATACAATAAATATGACAGACTACTACAACTAAAATATAAACAGGGTGTCATACTCTCGTTGTTTTTTAATAACTGATGGTTTTGACGATTGATGAATTTAGATCGTACGGACCCAGCAGGTGAAATACTGCCCCCTATTTCTTTGGAGCAGGTTGCTCGAAATGACACATTGAACCTTTAAACCTGCCTACGTATGTGTGGTGCTGATGTGTGTGAGTGTGTGTGTAGGAGACAGAGACAGAGAAGACCATTGTTGGTCTGCAGATAGGAAGAAAGTAGTGGGTAAAAGGTTTTAAATCTGAGATGAAACCACTGACGCTACTCTCCTTCTCCTCTGAGACATCCCTACAGCCGAGTGCTCGCGAAATGCGAGAGGAAATGAAGACAGGTTTCCATGTGTGAAGTGCCGACTTACGGGCAGCACTTCACCACCAAGAACACTCCCTTAGGACATGATTAGGTGGTGACATGGGATAAAAACACATGGTGAGCAAACGGCTTCACGTGATACTGCTTCTGCTGCGTTGTGAACAAACAACAAAAGAATGGCTCACCAGATAGCAAATATGATTATATCAAAAGTGAATTATCGTCAGGCAGATGTATTGAATCTATATTGGTCCTGCTTGAAAGCGCCGGTCGTGTTCGTTTTAATGTATGTCAGATTTTCAATCACGACTGACATTCAGACAACAATGATTCACTCAAAATGGGATTGAATTTTTAGTTGATTTAGAGAAGCTGAAACAATGTTGCGCTAATTAACTACAAGACAGTCGATCTTTCACAACGTGTTCTGTATTCATTCAACATAATAGTGCAACATGTGAAGAAAGTTAAACGTTTATGGGCTTGTGGACAAAATGACTTGTGTAACATTAAAAACAGACAAGACAAGTATTTTCCCCAATTTATTTATTTTTTTCCCCGGAGGGCAGCCAGTAGGTGAGAAGAGGTGACTCAGTAAGAGGCCAAGTCATGCCATGATGCACCATTACTTGCAGGTTGTCAGGGAACATAATAATAATATATTAATAATAAATAATAATAATACTGGCCTGAGGAGGAGTCCGGCATCCATTTGAAAACACATAACTGTAATCACACAGAAGGACAAAGCAGCTCGCCACAATTTAGTTTTTTTTACCTTAAATTCATTCCACTTACCATGATTAAGTCAGTTGCAAGTTCTGTAGGAAGCTGCGACCAGTCACAGAGGAGCTCAGCACAAAGCCTGAACCATATATACTGTGAACATGAAACCCACGGAGTTTCCCTTTAACAGAAAAGAAGATTTTAAAATGTTTTCTGAAGAACTCTGTTGATCTAAAAAGGACTTGAAGTCAAACTACACAGATACATCTTCTTTTAGTAGACTATCATCCATTTGTATCCCATAGATTAGCATATAAATGTATACAATTGACGTTGACAAAACGTGACATTTCTTAGTACGGTTAGATATTCCTGTGTATTTGAGTAATTTTTATTATTGTTATTGTAGCATAGCAAATATATCTGTTCTCACCAAATGCTCAGGTGTAATGGCTCAGTCGAGAAACAGGTTTGAATCCAGATGCACGACACAGAAACACGTAGGATACGTAAAAATTCACCTTTACGCGTGTTCAAAAAAACAGGTAAAAGTCAAAACCAGGGTGAGGTCAAAAACAGGTGAGCAAGTGGATGAGAGCGTCAGGTGACTGGGCCAGGTGGGGGGGGGGGGGGGTCTACAGACTAGCCTGGTTAAAAAGAGCACGAGCTTTGGTTTGGATTCACTCTTTTACTCTGATGCTAAACAATCAAAAACAGAGGAATCCATCGTAGAACAAGCAGAGCATTTCTCCACCTCCAATGCAATGTCACCATTAAACGCTGTAGGTTTTGTGCGACACGCATGGCACGATGCTCACAAACCACTCGACTACCTTGCCCTCCACCCACACATACGCATCCACCTTTTGATTAAAAGCAACAAGCTCACACCCACTGGTTGCTGTCATTCTGACAAACACAGGAAATGACAGTAGGTACAAAGTGAAGTAGCAATATGAGGCATGTGTAGGGGAACTCTGTGCTCCAAAAAGAGAAACTCAATACCCCCTATAGAAGGAACATTTATGATATCTGAGCGTGTTATTACACCGCGGTGCTCTGTATGCAAAACATAATAATAATAATCTGCCAATGCAGCAGCTTTACACATTCCAATATTCCCTCAGTAACACACAGATGAGGTGTTGTGATTTATTTTTGCTTTAAAACGACGCCTTTATATAAATCCAGAGATTCCCCAATGAATATCCTCCCAATTATTCGGGAGGGAGTGGACTGCGGCGAGAAAGGAAGCATTATGTAAACGCAGGAACTCTGACACCGGTGCCGGCGCAGGAAAACTCAAGTAATGATCTCTGGAGCAGCAGTGCGTTGCTTGTGCTGTTGGTGGTGGGCGGCAGCTGTATTTACAGCCGGAGCCTGTTGTTTCCTCTGACTTAATGAGCATCGGGGCCACTTCAGAGCGGAGGTCAGAGGGGGACTACACCAGCTGGTTGAAATGGATAATAATAATAATAATAATAACAATAATAATACTAATAAACCATGTTACAAGGTTGTATAGCTCTCTGCACTCTCTGCTTTTGTTTTTTATGTCACTGTGAAATGTGAGCGCTCCACATGAGGACATTTTAGCATTTAGCATGTGAACGCTTATAGAATAGAATCGAGGCTGCGATGGCGACATGTTGTGAGCTACAGCATTATTGCTGTATTTTCAATCTTTAATAATTGTCATCACCGTGTGTGTGTCCTGATGTGGCATTCCTCCTGGAGACTTTGACTTACCAATATGTTATATTTGGTCAGAACCAAGAGGATTCATAGGGGGAGTTTAGAAGTTAAGCCCTAGTTTAATGTGTGTTATTTAATACACATTCAGTTTTAAAGTTACACAGAGCTCAAAGCTGCACTCTGGGTTCAACTGATGAACTATCTACAGCTACTGTTAATGTTATCTCTGCACTTTCGAACAATACATTGCATTTGTGCTCATTACATGCGTAGCTGTTTCCCCTTCATTTCTCTTTGTCAAGTGTGTTCATTGTTCATTAGCCTCAGTTTTTATATGGAGCTGCGTTACTTCATTGTGTTGACTGTAACATTCAAGTTAAAGGGGTTTGTCTCTCACTGACACTGAAATGTAAATAAAAACCCTTTGCACAAATTTGAGGACGAGTCCCCCGCATATTTAACTTTCAAAATACAAAGGATGTGCACCACCCGCTGAAGATAAAGAGGTTCTACATGGTTTTTTTTTTTTTTTTTGCTTCTTCCGGATCCAAAAGAAACAGTGGCTCTACTGAGGAAGTATAACTCAGGCCTTATATTTTTATTTAATGTCTTTACAAGTTGCGCTGAATGCCTGTGCCCTAAATAGACTGATTGTGCACTGACTTCAGTGCAACTTGTGAAATAGTTCAATACGGCACAGCTGTTAAAATACAGAAACATAATACAAGCACACGGCTGTTTAGTCAAAGAAGCTTTTGTAACATTTTGCTTCATTTCATTCAATTTGCAATTCTAAAGTGACTGATTTTTCCAGCTCAGTGTTAAAAATACACCGCGGTGAAGTATTCCCATTACTCCGCTGACAGAGGAAGCACTTCTGTTCTATAATGTACCTCGGTTATTATTGTCTCCTGGTCCCAGTGATTCACAAGTTGTTGTCTCCCCCTGCAGGGCTCAACGCTTCCTTTTAGTTTCCTCTTGCTACGCTAGCTGTCACTATAACACAGGGTATGAACATAGTCCTGTACTTGTACATGCAGTGTTTCCATGCATGTCTGGCTTTTCATCATCCATGTCATACGGAATGATCATCAGACTGCTAACTGCATTTTCCCATCTGAGTTGATTCCCCACGAGACGTGTGTCTCACGGGTCAAAATGAAATTAATGTTGAAAACTACCACTAAATGATTGAGAAACTGGTTGCATACTTAGAGGAACACAGCATATTAACAGTAACATCATTCATCTTGGACGTTTTTGATTTTTTTTCGTTGCCTTTTTTTTATTTTTGGATAATGTTTTGATTCAAATTCCCTCCACCTAATTAATTCAATAAGACGACCTCCTTTAGCAGTTGGAGGGAGAATTTACACACCTGAAGCCCAGAAAACTGACTCATGTCTCTTAGAAAATGATGTGGAGTTTGTCAGAAGTGTCTGCAAAGGGACAATGTCATCTTTATTCCACACAAACAGCCCATTGTACTGTCGCTCTGCAGCCAACCCTGACACTTTTTTTTAATATATCTTATTCCTCCTTTAACACCATATCAAGACACCCAAGTGGCAAAGAAAAAAAAAAAAAAAGAAGTTGGTCAAATAACATACATAAATAACTAACGCAGCCGGTTGAGCTTTGGGCATAATTATTAAATCTGAATTCACGTGGAGGCTTTGATTCACAGTTAAACATGTTGCTGATGTTGGGGCCTGTTAAGCCTTGATGCCCTTTTTGTCAGTCTGAGCTCATACTCATTTTTCTCTTTTTTCTTCTTTGAAACAACACAAAAGCGAGCTGAATGAAATGCCGAGCTCATCGCGTATTTCATTCTTGTTCGATTTCACACAGTAAATCTGTACACGGTCCGAACTCATTACGCCATCCAGCGCTAAAGGGCGCGTGAGTCATCGTGGCATATCTGTACGAGTGGGCCGTGAGACGGCTCATGCAAAGAAGCCCACGTGCTGCTTTTTAACCCACGGTGATGTCATGAGCAGAGACTTCCTGAACACAAGGTTCATTCACAGAGCCCTCATCCCGACACGGGGACCAAGCACCAAACAAGCCGTCTCCATGGCAACTGCAGCCTCCGGGCATGCGAGTCCCCTTTTTAGTTGTTATTTGTTATTTAAGGGAGGAAAGGGGTTAGAAACTGTGTGCGTACTGTACATGGACATGTCTGCCCTGGGTAAATAGCACATCATTTTACTGGGTTAAACTGAAAGTTCGGACAATTTTTATAAATTCTAAACAAACACGTAGAGTCTCCCATGAGTCTGTCTGCTCGGGACAGGAGGGGAGCATTTGATGAGTCACTGTTTACTGTGGGTCTGCGATTTTTCAGTTTTCCTCTCATAATAGGGAGTAATAGGGAGCATAGAGAGGGAAGAGACACCTTTGAGCTGACTTTACTGCACACCTCGGGATTATCTGACTACCTTGAATGTTCTGGGCTCAGGACGTCAAATAGTCATTCAGTCATGAGACTGACGGCAGAGGGATGACACATTAAAACAAGGACAATCGTGATGTATATGGTTATTATTTATTGCTACTTTTAAGGATACAAAAATAGCGTGAAACAGAGACTTTTTAAAAAGGAGACACAAAGTCTAGTAGACTCAAAATGAAACCAATACATGACAACTATCAACGCATACAATAAAATAAGACGTTAATAACTTTTCATTAACAATGATTTCTTTAAAGATTGTAAAATAATGATAACAAATGCATGAACAAAAATACAACCTATTAAGGCGAGACTTAAAAGTTTTAGGTGATGTATCTTAAGTTTTACATTGTAATAAAAGGGATAAAAGATATGATGACTATAACGTGTATATTATAAACACAAGAGACATGTAAAAGATACTTGACAGACAGCAAATTGTTTCTATTTTAGTCTACTCAAACTTTATCGTAACACATGGACAAACACACTTTGTATCTTATATTAACAGAAAAAAAGGGGGAAATGATTTAATATAGATTACATTCAAGAAATGTCAAATGCACTGGCTCAATGAGAAATATCATTAATATATCTATATTAACTTTACTAATATTACAAAATAGAATATTATTTCATTTTCTATCAAATAGGTCCATATCAAGTATTAAGCAATTTAGATTCAGTCTTTTTTTTTTTTAAACAATTTTTTATTACATTTCTATGCGTTTACCACTTTACTTCACTTGCAACATTTTTTTCTTTACAATCATACAAATAGCACTTGGCACTTTCACTGAACTTCAATTCACTCATTGAAATATTATAAAAATATTGTTGTAAAATACAGCTTTTTTTTTTTTTCCCATCAAAGCAAGCTTTATTAGCACATGAGTTATACACACTGCGTTTCCCTAATGTGCTTACAGTGTGTATAAAAAGGTATAATGACAATTACAGAAAATAAAATGTATGCTCTTTACATCAGCAAGCATGAAGCTTCTGCATAAGCAGGCATGGAGCTTTGAGTATACGGATTGTCATTACGGAGACTCAAAATTCAACTGTACACAAAACAATACACACAGTATACGCTTTGGGATATTTTGTTTCCGACTGTGGAAGCAGCCACAGATGTTATTACAATCAACTTTAAGAGCAACACAAATAAAATAGACACACATATTTTTGATAAAAAAAAAAAAGAAAAGCAAGACCACCTAGAGTGTACAAAATCTCTTACATCAGCTTGCATGAGCCAGACTTAAACATACATTTAAAAATCATTTTCAATGTAAGACTGAAAAAGACTGAACTTGCGCATAGAAATCATTTGAAAAAAAATGTAGCGCCGTGCTATCGTTGTAGCACGACAGGCCCCCTGTGAAGCCACTTTGGCAATATAACCTGAATATAATGCAATATATATTTTAGGAATATAAAATGGTACATTATTCACATGACTCAAATATTATATATATATAAAAAAAAAAAAAAAAGTAATAACATTGACCCCCTGTTATTGAAAACAGTGCATACTAGGAGGTGTCACAAATGTTCATTTGTATATGGTTAAGGCAGTGTGCGCTTCACTTCAATTAGAAAACTGCACTTAAAATGAGATGATCAACATGTAAGCTTAGGACAATCTTTTCATGTAAAACTTCGTATGAAGTTACACACAGACAAAATACACACTTTGCAAGAAGAATGAAACAAAAAAGATGACAAGTTTTTGGCCACTAGACATATTTGATACATCGTATTTGAGCTGAATTTTTGGTATGAAATCAAGCTGCTGACCAACCGGTTTACTAAAAATAGAGATTTCACAAATTTGAAACTGCTACATGTTACACAACTGTCATTCACTAGTATGAGGCAAACAGGTGAGAGTTTATTGCCTCGACAGTATGGCAAAGGCTATTCTGGGGAAACGTTTAATTCTCCCCCATTTCATCTCTTTATTCCTCTGTAAAAAAAAAAGAAAGAAAGAAAGAAAAATCTAAAATATAAGGCACATTCGCCGGTTGTTTCTCATGAGTTTGTTGGAAACCTGCTGACTGGCAGACATTATGGGTCAAATAAATTCTTCTGTTTGCCAAATGAAACTGTTTATTGCAGGAAAACATCCAAAGCAAACACAGCGGCCGGGAGCTGAGTTTTCAATCTCTATGGGTGAATAAAATGAGGAAGAGAGCGTCTGATTGTTGGCGGACGTGCGTCACCTGACTGGAAGGTTGAAGACTGTGTGTGTGTGTGTGTGTGTGCGTGTGTGTGTGTGTGTGTGTGTGTGTGTATGTGTGTGTGTGTCTGTCTGTGTCAGAGGGGAAGGGGGGGGGTTATTTCCTGCTCCTCTATGTCTGCCCTCTGGCCTGAACGCCCGTCAGATCCTTTCTTATGATCTCATTCACTGTAAAGCAAAGAAAGAGAGGGATGTTAGACAGCGGTCGAATGAATTTCAGTGATTTTATAATAACATTTAAGAAAAAAAAAAAATGTGTTAAAAACAGCCAACATGAAAAAGTGAAGAGATGCATTATGGTCCGATTGACATCTCTGTGTAGGGCATTGATGGAAGGCAGATAAAAGGCTGCATTAATGTTGAGTAACTAGACGTAGAGCTATGCGTGAGCCTGTAAGCGATTACTCCCTGTTGCTTAGATGATTAAAAGTGTCTGTATACACACCAACAGAAGAGGAAGGGGGTTGAAATGGAAACTTTCTGTTTCACAGTTCTAAAAATAGAATCACGATGTGCAAAGGGGAGCGGGGGGGCGGGGGGTATAAAGTGTGTGTAATGCATTGAATTAAGATCAAATATTGAGGGTTAGTATTTAAAAAATTTGATATGTTTTTTTTTTTTTTTTTTTTTTTTTTTTTAAATCCATCCACATGTAAGCATTTGCAATTTGTTGTGTATGTGTGGATATAATAGCGGTAACGTGAAGGAGGAAGTGCAACCCCCCCGTGACTGCTCACCTCTGTTTAAGCACTGTGAAAAAGTCACAGTTTCAACAGGTAGTCAACCTCTGCAGATATACCACAACGTCTGTGCGGAGCTCGGGTGTTTATCGGGGGGGGGGGACGCTGTAGGCTGGTGCCACTGCTTCCACTGTGGGAAGTCATTAGGGTGGATGAGTAATACAAGTATTTCAAAGAAGGCCAAAAAAGCTTTTTGCCTGTAACCAAGCCATTACAGAGCAAATAGTATCTGTGATTTTGTAAGCATGGTAACGGGCTGCACTTGGATCGGGTTGTTCAACTAGAGTTCAAAATTCTACGCGTTAAAATTGGAATATCAGCATTGGTACAGTGAGCCAATTAGTAAAAAGAAAAAGTTATTGGCGTAACAATTTATCCATAGTTTTGTTTTCAAACGATGTTGCTCGCGTTACGATCGATACCACTCTCTGTACACTAACGAAAAAGCTACAGCCAGCAGCAAGTTAGCTTAGCTTAGCATCAAGACTTGAAACGGCTAGCTTGGCTTGTTTGTTTTGTTGTCTTTTTATAGAAACAAACAAGAAATAATGTTAATCAGTGGAGCTTTTTTGTTGTTGCTGGCTGTTTATGCCGTTTGTATGCTAAGCTGGAGCCTCATATTTAAATGGACACACACGAGTGGTATCAATATTCTCAGCCATTACCTTAAACTCAACAATGAATTAAAAAAACAACTAAAAATGACAAGATATAAAGATGATTTGCAGATGAAAGAACCACCGGCTGTACAACATACTCAATGTTGCTGGAGGTGGAGGAACTTCATTCACTTGCTTTTGTTAGCTCTATTTAAAGCCTGGATTTACATAGTGGTGAGGCAAAGAGTGAAACTATTAAAATACATGTAAATTGAAATCAGACACCATCCCACCCACATAACACCATCTCTGAGCAGATGATGGCTTGGGCGGAACAGCCCGGCACATAAAAGAGTGTAAGACCGGCAGCTAGGAGGTGTACATAAAAGCAAATGAATCAATGGATAGAAATGATTATTTATAACTGAAATGATGAAGCAGGATCCACGACTGCAGTGAAGTGCTATACAAATCTAACTAAGCGCTGAAACAGATCTCTTCCATCCAACAAACCAATCTTTGTCCGTCTCTCTCTCTCTCTCTCTATCTGATCATTTGCAGATGTGAAAGAGAAATAACCCGTTACAGCAGCTCAACACTGAGCACATTTTATAGCCAGAGAAGCATCTGAGGGCTGCTAAAACTGCAGGAGCCGCCAAACTGGGTGCTCTGCTGTCGTCACAACATCACGTCCATGTTTATTTTAGTCCGTAGTGGAATTCCCTCTGACACCTAATGCCTTAAAGAAACTTTCATATCCCCAACGGTGCCAAAGGATTTTTCCTGAGCATAAAACAAGCTTAGAGAGGCAGCAGGAGCGCCGCAGTGGGGCAACATACACTGGGGCTTTACTGACTCTAATGAAGGGTTGGCACCAACCGGCTATTTGAGGCTGGCCCGGGGAACACTCGGGCCAGTCTGTTCAATAGGTGAGTGTCTGGCTCCTGAGTTCTGCACCAATGAGCTGTACTGTTTACCAACCGACTGTGAGGATGGGGAGAGAGGGAGAGACAGAGAGAGAGAGAGAGAGAAAGAGAGAGAGAGAGAGAGAGACAGAGAGAGAGAGAGAGAGACAGAGAGAGAGAGAGACAGAGAGAGAGAGAGAGAGAGAGAGACAGAGAGAGAGAGAGAGAGAGAGAGCCTGCTGCAACCTTGAATGTGTGTGTTTGTGTGTCTGCAATATTTGCATGTTAATACAGTGTATACACAGTATTTGTGTGTAGAATGGTGTACAGTGCATTCATGGCTGAAGAGGGATCGTAATGACAGCATGAAGCTGAGAAAGCCAGACACAGACACAGACAGACAGACAGACAGACAGACAGACAGACAGACACAGGGTAATTCCTATGTTGCTGTCTTTTCAGTACAAAATTCCCCCAGTTATTATTCCTCCAACACAGATCAGCAACACTGTCTGTGTAAACATTAAGAGGGAATTTTGCACAAAGAAAACTCATTTTGAAAGATTTGATTTACCCAGACTGCTACAGGTGAGTTTGTAAATACAGATTTTTACCCACGGCATGTCTCGAGGGATGGAAATGTCTTGGTTGGTTAGTTAGTTACAATTATTAGGTGGATTGCCATGAAATGTTGTACAGACATTCATGGTGTCCAGAGGATGATTTCCAACGACTTTGGTGACCCTCTGTCTTTTACACTTGCGGCACCGTGAGGCAAATTACTTTACAACTCTTGGATGAATTGTTGTAAAAAAAAAATATGTTGTTGTACTTTTGCACTTGGTTGAAGCTTTTGTTCTGCACTTGTATGATTTCACCCATTTGAAGCTTATGTACTTGCAAGATTCTCCCTGTTTAGAGCCTCATGACTGTTTGTCATCATTGTGAGTCGCTTTGGACAAAAACGTCAGCTAAATGAACTGAAATGTAATGTAATGTTGTAAAATGCGGTACACGCGTTGTGTTCCCCCTCAGGATGACGTGTCCCCGACTTCTCCTCTAGTGCCAGCATCAACAGGTCAAAGTTTCAGTGTGTCCTATACTTTGGCCTAAAACTTCTGAAAGTCCCATCAGCCTCAGCTGTACTTTCAGTTTCGTGCTTATTCACTATGTTAGCATGCTAACAACGTTGTACCAGCTCGTCGTCAGCTGCAGACCGTCAGTCTTGTAGTACAGAACGAGCACAGTAGAGGAAGAGATTTCCTCACAGTATGGAGTGAGGGAACATCTGAATCCTGCACAGTACATAAGGACATGGCAGTTGTGAGTATTGTTTCAGAATACCTTTCAGAGGCTGACAAATACACAACATCTACACACTATGAACAAACCAACTGAAACTGTAAATGTAAGAATGTAAAGCGCTCGTCATGCGCTCATCACTGCGGTTGTAGCACCGTCTGGATACGGCTAAGTTGTGTATTTGATCAAGCCTTTCAAATGGGATGGAAGTGAGCTGAGACTAATGTGTGTCCACCAGGCTGTTGCTGTGTGCTTTATCTCGCCTGTCCCCGATCTCTACCTGCTGGAACAATTTCACCTGCTCCACTGCCTCTGGGCTTTATTCCACACCCACTAAACCTGTCACTCTCAGCCTTTGTAGACTAGGCCTGTAGCTCTTTTTCGCGGTTTCCCAAACTATGTGGCACACAGTGAGATCCGCCAGACGTTTCTGACCTTTGTGGTCTAACAGCAAGGCCGGCTCACACAGGTATCTGGGTTTTTTTTGTTGTTGTTTTTTTTTATAGATTGATAGTTGTATTTATGTATCCATCAACAGACGTCTTGTTCGTCTTGTTTTGAGCGCCGTCAGGAAGCGTGGGAACTTGTGTGAAGGCTGAAGATTGAAGCCCTCTGCGTGGGAGATTAAGAGCAAAGTTTTGGCGACTTTCATTTAACACCCTTCACTAAGGTTGACACAGTTCAGGCATGTTCAGATGTGACAGTTATCGACCACAACACTGCGACGATACCAGGATGTGGCGTCGCCCTCTTTTTTTTTTTTTTACTCTTTTTTTTCAAAGAATGACTACAGACTGAAACGCATGTCTCAATGAGTAATGTTGACAATCTCACTTTGGTGAAAATGTGTTTCATTGTCCCAGTTTATGACAATTATTGTTTTGCGGTTAGAATCATATTTGAACACCTTTGCAGTCAAACACAGAGGGGATTTTTTTGACCTTGCTTAACTTCTCACCCTTTGTCTTAAAAATTTTTTTTTTTGAATATCGGGAAGTCCCTCGTTTTTTTCCTCATTAAAAGCGTTGATAAGTAGATGCACCACCGATGTGAGTGGGTAGTACTGTCGGACTGTAGGAGGATGCACAGGGGACAGACTATCCAACGGTAACTGTTATTGCACTATAAATAAGATCTTTAACATTCAGGGATGTGGTATTACATTGTAGCTTTAAAATAATAAAAACCGCCTGCAGTTCTGGGATGAAAGAAGGCGATTAAAACGAAGTAACTGCTAATTCTGCAATTCGTTTTTTATGAGATTTCCAGAGAGAAGGTAATGTGCTATGTAAAATAAAAAACTGAAATTGAACAAAGATGCAGAGGCACCTTGGGAAGCTGACTGGCCGTCATCACCTTTTGATGATGGGAGGATCAAACAGGAGGCCCAGTTTGACTGTTCCTCCGACTCCGTGTTAATTCACAAACTCACAGCCCTGTTGCTGTTTACTGCGGAGGGAAACCCTGCAAGTTCCATCCAAAAAAACACATATTCCATTGCTGGCCCTTTTTCTTCGTTTCATTTTTTCCATTGAAACACACACAAACACACGCACACATGCACACACACAGCCCCCTTCCCTTTTCCTGCAAACTGCCCTCCACCCTCCCGCTATCTTACAGGGATCAGGCTGGATTTCGGGAGAAGAACAGCTGCAAATAGGAATTTCTTGTGCCAGATTGGCAGAATCCCGTAGTCGGAAAAAAAGCTAATCCTCTGGTGGGTTCCCCACACTGAATCGAGGGGCGTAAGGCCAAGGAGAAGCCCCGGCCAACTATAACAAACAAAGAGGCTTTCCCCAGCTCTCCCAGGCAGCCCTTTCCACTGTTTGACAATGGTTGCCATGGAAGTTGTTTTTCACTTCAAAACAATGTCAACATGTCCAGGCGGCAGGAGAGTGACACTTTCTTTCTCCCTCACTCTCTGTCTTTAATGCATGCGAGGGAGAGAGAGAGAGAGAGAGAGAGAGAGAGAGAGAGAGAGAGAGAGAGAGAGAGAGAGACAGACAGACAGAGAGAGAAAAGCTAATTTCCTGATGTGTGGCGGTGCCAGACAAATCCCTGCGACCGGCAGAATGAACGAGCAACGTGATGACAACCTCAACCTGCCTTCAAACCTCACCTGACCGACACAGAGCAAAGAACAGAAAGAGGCTGAACCCCTTCCAGAGTCCTTTCATTGTAATACAGTATAGTTTGAAGAACCTTTAACTCCACAGTAAGGAAGAGGTTCAACCTCCTGCCTGCTGCTGGATGTGGCCCGACATGAATTCTGTCAGAGGCTAATGGGGTTGACAAGAGTAAGTATAAACACATGACTCATAATCCCTGTTATTTCCACCTTGAGTGGAACATAACTACACCTCCTAGTGAGGATTGTTTTAACAGTGTGAGCCCTTTTCTGCTGGCTTTGTTCAAAGGCATACTGTTGCACGTAGATCATATTGTAAATATCCTTGAATTGTTCTTAGGAAAAGTCAAATCTCCTTTGGCAGGTCTTATCATCCATCTCTTTCTAAAAAAAAAAAAATAAATAAAAAAAAGGGAATTGAACATATTCATCACTTGCCTGTCTGCCCCCCCCCCCACCTCATTACTCTTACATAGCGATACGGACACACACAAGCTCTCCCACTCACACATAGTATAAAAGCATTAACTTACACTCACCATCATCTAGGTAGGCCTGGTCCAAGTTCTCCTCCTTGACCGTCACCCTCCTCTGTCCGTCTCCCGGAGCCTCCATCTGCCCCGTGCCAGGCGAAGCCCGACCTTTCTGCTGTCCCTTCTGCGCATAGGGCTGCTGCTGGATCACGGTGGGATAGTGCTGAGGCTGGGTCACTGCCGCCTGAGCCTGCGGGGGGGTGGGTGAGTGGGCGGTGGCTGCCTGTGGGGAGTAGCCATCGCAGTAGATGACCTGCTGGCCGTCAGGCTGCGAAGCAGTGAGAGGTTGAGGGTCTCCTCCCCGAAGCAGGTGGTGGTTGGTGGGGGAGAACTGGATGATGGAAGGGTGCTGGCCTGCACCGATGGGACCTACAGACTGAGCCGGGGAGCCCGTGTGGACCAGGACCGACCGGTGGGGGTCGGGCATCATCCCTCCAGTTGGCTGATAAAGGCCAGGGCTGCCACTCAGACTCTTGCCCCCGCGGGAGTAGACGATGGCTGGGCTCTGCTGCTGGAAACGTGCGTCTTGGCTTGGAAGGCTGGAGCTGAGGCGCTGGCAGGAGGCCATGCCGGAGACCAGGCCGTTGTCTGGATGGAGGACGTTGCGCGGGTTATGGTAGTAGGGATGAGGGGATAAACCCAAGATCTGCGGCATGGCAAAACCCATGTGGTCTGCTTCATACTCATCTATGGGCTCCGTCTTAATGGATGGAGCTGGAAGGAAGTTCAAATCAAAGAGATGGCTGGAAGTAAGTAGTGTGCATTTTCTCCTAAGATTTTCCATTTACTCATAACAAGAATAACCATTATAATCACTTTATGTTGAAATCCCACAGATATATATAATATAAGCACAGCGCAAAGAGGCTGAGCAGCATTTCTTACATGCCAGCGGTGTGTAGGAGAAATGTTGAGGCTGGCTGCGCTTCCTCTTGCCATTAATGACGTAGAAGTTGACTTTGACAGGATGGCAGACGGACGAGTCTTGGTAGGACGGCACCTCCACAAACAGCATACTCTACAAAACAATGCTCCGTTATGGACTGAAAATGATCTTTTAGTTTGAACTGAACTAATCATTCATGACAACAGACACGTTTGGTGTGTTTTACAGGCATCGTACACGCATTTAACAAGCAGTCATATATAATACATACAGGCTGGCTCTTGTCTTTGTCCACTGTTGCTTCCATTTCCCAGATTTGTTGCCCATCTAGAAAGAGGAACAGAGAGAAAGTGAAAACAGAGTCTTGAACAATGTGGCAATTAACTTTGCAGTAAAGTAAGTAAGGTTGATTGTTTCAAGATGCACGAGACGGTGGTATAATTCTGAAAGTCTGTTGGATTTTCCAAAAACTTTTTTTGGGGTCTATTTTATTTCACTGATTCGTCAACATTTCATTCTTCTCACTCTTCCTCCTATGAGACCAAGCACAGCAAAAAAAAAAAAAAAAAAAAGAGATGCTCTGCAGGTTTACCCCCGAACAGACGTGCGGTCATCCATCATTCAGAAAGACACACCTGTGTGCTCGCCACTGCAGCACTGACAGAAACACAACATTAGCAGGGATGTGATGAGAATTGCAGACTCCGCTCTGCTTCACGTCTATAACGATTATGGTTTGTGTTACATCGCACTTCTTCCAATTTCAAGCTGTCACATAGGTGAAAAAGTAGAAAACTAAATGTGCTGGTTAATATAAACTCCATATGGCCTGGCACATGATACGACATGTGCTGCAGGGAGTTCTGTCTGAAGGTTACTGTAGGTGGGAAACCCTCTGTCAAATTAAAAACACATGGCTTCAATGAGTCAGCAGGAGAAAGGGGGGATTCCACACATCTTAGCCAACATTTTTTCCTAAACTTCATTTTTATGATCAACTCTCTCCACGTCTTACAAAACGTGACTACAGCCTTCTTGGCGTTTGTATTTGTTTGCGTTTTGTTGAAATTCTACTCTCAGGGATACCCCGACTCTTGTTTTCCCTCTGGAGATAATGGTTTATGGAGGTGGAAAAGGGGGAGAGAGTGAGATGGAGGAACTGCCCGAGCAGGCTCGACTTGCTTCCCTCCGTACAACCCTCCCTGTCCAAGCACAGGAGCCAGGGGAGCTCCAGCCAGAGGCAGCTGTCTCTCATTCGGAGGGATTTCACAGCAGCACTGGTCCAGAACTTTGTGTCATACAGAAACTCTCCAAAACAATGGCAATCCCTCTTCGCAAGATTTCTTTTTCCGTCTCTGTCTTACTATCCATTACTGTGGTGTGTCGTAAGACAGCGGCAGGGAACCCCGGAGAAGAGAGGAAAAAAAATTAATAATGTGGCCTTTGGGTCCAAGTTTGAGTTGAGGTGGCCTGTGGAGTGCCTGCATTTTCAAAAGCCAAGCTCTCAGCTCAGCCAGCAGTGGAGTCAGTGAGTCACAAGTATTTTAACATAACGGTCCACCTTCCACAGAACCAAATAATAAAAAAGCTAAAAGAAAATAATAATTAACAAACTGTTGCTCCCTGCTACAAACATGAGACACGTCACGTGACACACAGAACTATTAATCACATAACAAAAGGCCCATCTGAGTAGTGATAAAGAGGGATGAAGAAAAGGGCAAAAGGAAGTGATGCTGCAGTTTTATCATTTGGATCATGCAAATAACTCATGTGGCTCCATCAATACAATGATGGTGGTGAAATGTGAAAGCTATGAGCGTGTTACCAAGACATGGATACTTATGAGTCATTGTTATCACTAGTGTTGTGGTGTTACTCTGACAATGTGTTGTGTAATAGCAGAACTAACAGATGCACAGACCATAGAGGTTTCATAGACTCAGATTTCCGGGTAATGTATATCTTTACTGTTGCCAGAAAATCTCATAAAACCTTTTTTTTCCGTTTGAAAACAGATAACGACTGTTACCCACGGGTTGCGTGCGATGCTGGGGATGATGCGATTCGATGCCACTCACCCTGGGTTTTTTCCAAGAAAATGACTTTGGAATCGGAGCTGAAGTTCTGCCCGGTCAGGATCATCTGCTGGCCTCCCAGAACAGAGCAGCTGTCCATGTCCTGCTTCTCCACCATGGGAAGCTCGTGCGCTGAGCGCTGGGCTGCCGGGACACACAGAGGGGTGGCGTGTTACATTTACCGTCTCTCTGCTGTCCCAAACACTCACACAAGGAGAACGCTAAGTACATAAACCAGCAATGAACTACAGTAGAGAAAAGTGCAACTATTTTGAATCCACTAATTGAATCAGTCACTTTTCAAGCAAAGATGGTGAAAAATTGGCAAAAGTCCCCTCTCTCACAGTTTCTACAATGTGAGGAAATGTTTGCTTTGTTCTCTACTTGATGTCATTGTAAACTGAATATATTTGGGCTTTAATAGCGTTATTAAAACAGAGACATTTGACTTTTCTAGAGACCGAGCGATTAATCGATTACCGGTCATCAAAAAAAAAGTCACCTGCAGATGAATCAATCGTAAGAAAGAATGGTTAGTTGCAGCTCCTAAACTAAAGTGAGAAAGACATGCAGCCTCATCTGAAAGTTCTGGATTGATTTCTCGCACAGATTTCAAACACAAACAGTGTTTTACTAGGAAGTGACTGTATTTTACAATAAAGAGATGATGCTAAGTCATTTAAAAGAATCCCAGCCCTCGCTTTCCGTTTTAGAAAAGCAGCAATGTAAATCTGTCAAATCACAATTTAGGGGAGGTAACAGAGATTGTTGCCTTGTTTGCTCATACAGTAAAAGTACTGTACAGGTTAGGTGACAAAATAAGAGGAACAACTAACTAGTCTGATGCAATAAATATTACCTGCTGTATGTCCAGCTTGAAATGTTAAATCATTACAAACTCACTGTACAGTACAACCTCACAGGACTTCATTTCAAATGCTAGAGTCGATCTCAAATATAGGGTTTGGGTATAGGGGGGGGTGGGGGGGTGTAGGGCATGTTGTTAGAGTTGATGCCACAGCGTTGCTTTCTCATGTTATTATCACCCATTAGTTCAGCTGAAGCTCCAACACTCACTGAGGCGAGCCGAGGTGTCGACAAACAACCCCGTGACCCTTGAACACGCTTGTTCGCCCTACTGCACCACAAGCGGATAAAACAAAGAGGATGACACCAGCAGGGGCCCTGCCTCCTCAAACACACCTTTACTGACACAGTGTGCTTGTCAACAGGCCTGACAGGTGTGTCACAGGTGTGACTGTAAGAAACTTTACGCTTGACGGCAATTGTTCTGAAGTTCATCTCGTGACAGACAGGTAATACCCATCGTTCTGTGATGGGAAGGGAAGGAAAAAAAAAAAAACAGATGGGAGACGACGAATAAAAATTTGTATAATATTCTGCGGCATGATTATTTTTTTTTTTGCAATGACAGGAGCATATTGCATGCAGCCTGATATAATAAATGCTTGGCCAGGGTGTTAGTCAAAGCTAGATAAAGGGCGATCTTGTTTGAGTTTTGATTACGCCAGGTGCCTTAATAACACTGTGTACACATGCATTGATGTTCTCAAACACAGACTTTACTATTGCGCACATACAAACGGATACACAGACACTGAAACATGCGGCGCCCACCTACTGGATGGAAGCCACGGTTTCATAAAGACATCTTTGTGTGCAGGACTCTGGACTCATTTGAATGCGGATTCCTCTTTTTATGATGTTTATTATTTATAAAGTTTTGTTAACTGATGGAAAAATCAGCAGTTTGACCTCAGGAACCATACGTGGGGGATTCATAAAGCCTTCACTGTATGAAACCTTTTTTTTTTTTTTTTAAGATGAGGTAAAAGTAGCATAAAAAGCATATCACAGAAAATGTGTAGCTGCTTACAGCACTCGATAGGATGCGAGGCCACTTGGAGAGAGACGTGCTGTCCTCCAGGCTGAGGTATGTGCACGCGAAACACAAGACGAACACGGGTATTTTTCCGACCGACGTCCGTCTCGCCCTTCCTCAGCTCGATGTCGGCGTTCCTGAGCTTCAGGATCCCCGCACAGTCGATTCTGTGAGAAGGGATGAATATGTAAGCAAAACAGACAATGGAAAATGTACAATAAGTGGGAAGATGTTAAAAACATTCAGAAATCAAATGCCCATTATTATATTCTCACATTGCTTTCATGTTGTTCTTTGGCTCCAGTGGGATCTCAAGGACTTTGGTGCCGTGGATAACCTTCTCATAGCTGGTGGTCGTAACCGTCTTACCAGTGATGCGGTGGACTTGATAAAAGGCGTGTGGCTTGAGGATGCGCTCATCTGCTGTACCAATGAAGATCTGCAGACCAAGTGGCTCCTTGCCTCTGTAGCCATGTAACTGCAGACATTTAAAAAAAAAAAAAAATCATAAATCACTTAAAGCGTCCGCCATAAGGCGATGAAACAGAGGTACAGTATAAAGGAAATGTTTGAGTTGCTTCAAACTGGTTGTGTTCCAACTCTGCCTTTCCAGATGTTGTTTCCCCTTGAGGTGGCTAATCAGTGTCAGACCCACGTGTAAAAGCATGAGTCTTCTTTCTGCAGCCTTGAACAGAAACCAGCAGAGAGCTCACATCCTACAGCCTTGTGCTACTTCTTTCATACCTGGATAAAGGATTTAGCAGGGTTCCTGGTTGAAACTGTCATAAACATCCAGCCTGACTGACACATTTTGCATAAAAGTAATCAAATAAGTGAAGCTGTGAACTGGTAGAGAGAGAGAGACAGAGACAGAGAGACAGAGAGAGAGAGAGAGAGAGAGAGAGACAGAGAGAGAGAGAGACAGAGAGCGAGAGAGAGAAAGAGAGAGACAGAGACAGAGAGAGACAGAGACAGAGAGACAGAGCGAGATAGAGAAAGAGAGAGACAGACATAGACAGAGAGAGAGAGAGAGACAGAGACAGAAAGACAGACAGAGAGACAGAGATAGACAGACAGACAGAGAGACAGAGACAGACAGTGAGAGAGACACAGAGAGACAGAGAGAGACACAGACAGACAGTCACACAGAGAGAGAGAAAGAGAGAGAGAGAGACAGACAGACAGACAGACAGAGAGAGAGAGACAGACAGAGACAGACAGACAGAGAGAGAGACAGACAGACAGACAGACAGAGAGAGAGACAGACAGACAGACAGAGAGAGAGAGAGAGAGACAGACAGAGACAGACAGAGAGAGAGACAGACAGACAGACAGAGAGAGAGAGACAGACAGAGACAGACAGAGAGAGAGAGAGACAGAGAGAGACAGAAAGAGAGAGGTTACATTTAACCTGAAAGTGAAAAACCTGAGTAAACCTGCAAAAACCACAATGCATCAACTTGCATCTAAATGCTGTTTTTGTGCAAACAGTGTTGTGCATAACCTTAATCATTGAATATAACAATGCAGAGGTTGCAGAGGGACGGCACAGACACTACAGGAGGAGATGTATTACAACTATGGAAAATGTCGCTGCAGTTAGTCTTATTGACTGAGAAATACACTGTTTATTTCAAATTTAATGTATTTCTAAAAACATTTCCCATCTTCCTAGTAAGACTGTTTGTAATAGGTGTAGTACTGTCGTAATAGGGGGAATTGCGTCAGCTAGTTAGCTGTTAGCTCAGTTAGCTGTTACCTCAGTTAGCCGTGCTGCCAGGACTGGGTGCTCAGAGCACCAGAGGAGTATTGGCGTTTATGTAATGTTACACCGCTAGCACAGGAGCTATGGCCCGCTGGGGGAGGAGGTTTTCATGGCCTGCGGTGGGGGGGGGGAATGCTTTCAGGGAGGCGGCGCTGGTGCCGTGCCAGAAACAGAGCTCAGGTTAGCAATATTAGCTGGCTTGCTATGTCTTATGTTGTTGCACTTGATGTTTGGCTTTGTTAGCAAAGTTGTCATAGTTTTTGATAATAAGCTATTTAATTCGAAAAAATAAATGCTTTCCATATTCACGACAGAGGAGAAAACTCTGAAACTGTGGGGGCACTAAAATCGCAACCGAATTCCACATTATGTTGCTTTAGTGAGTCAGAAAAACTACAAACAGCATGTACATCAATCACATTTAAGAAATGATTGTCAGAGTGGATGAAAAGTGACAGACTTCACAGCAGCTGCTGAATGGGAGCAGGAACTATGGCAACATGAATGAGCATGCGGGCTCCATATCCAGGTAGCTGACACACAGAGTGAAACAGAGGAAGCTGCCTGCAAACACTCAACAGGCCATGTGAGCAGTCGGCCCGTTGTCATGGCAGTGGCAGGAGCAGTGAGTCATGACAGAAAGCAGCATAGGAAAAGTAAAGTGGAGGGTACGAGGCTCAGAGAGAGAGAGAGAGAGAGAGAGAGAGAGAGAGAGAGAGAGAGAGAGAGAAGTAGGGATGAAGAAGGAAAAACAGAGGGAGCGAAGGAAGAGGAGAGGAAGGGAAAGACGAGGGGAAGGAGTGCAGCCGTGGCTAGCCAGGCCTGTCCATCTGATTGGCCTGGCAAACCAAGCAGAACTGACCTCAGGGTGAGGCCTGTGGGGATGGACAGAAAATGGAAAAGAAGCAGGAGAAGCTTTATTTCCAACAAGTCCCTACTATCACCAACAAAAACAGCTTTGAAATGTTGCCACGGTAACACAAAGAACCTATTCTTGGACCGTGTAGCGAGCCACAACTGTGTCACGGCTAATTTCAACATGCTGTGTTTGACTTCCACGTTGTGACTGCAAGAGAAATATTAGCAAACTTTATTTTTCCTGATCTACAATTATCTTAACCACAGGCACTATTCATTTTCTTTTACACACGTCTGGAGAGTTTCGACTATTTAAGTCAGCTTCCTAATACGAGACCCACGCAGTCAACAAACCAGCGTGTAAGAGGAAGTCAGGGACAACGTGAACACAGGCCTGTTTGTGTGGTTAAAAACCACGGGGGTGAGGGCGCACAACACAAAACTATTTTAAGCTGGAAAGCAGAAAAAAAGAAAATCAGAGAGCTTGTGTTGCTCACTGACCTGAGTTCAGTTCTGAGGGTTTTCATGAGGCTACTGGGTGGTTACAGGCTGTCATACATCTGGGGTTGGAGCATGATGTATGATTTGTTTCAGAAAGTGCGAAATAGGAAAGGCGCTATGAGAGTAACCAGAGTAACTCACATAAAGTCATTTTCATACAGCTGGCCCTGGGCAATAACACCACCACCACTGAGTGCATAATGAGTAGGAAATACCATTACACGCAGGGCTGCCTGAGGCTCCCAAACTGGAAGGCTACTGTAATTTAATGGACAAGCCTGGCAGCATTCTTTCATACGGCCATTCAACACTTTGTATTGCAGTGTTAAATGCATAATTTGGTTCCGGTCTAAATGATAACAAGTACTTTTGTTCATTGAATCCCGTTGGCGGCCCTACCTGCACAACAGGATGTCCTCCTGTGGGTGCTTTGACTGCACCCCTGCTTCCCTCCGTCTCATAGTGAGCTCTGTGGTGCGGCTTCGGCTGCACGTCAATGTGGAGCTCATACTGGTCTGTGCGTCTGGGGATCGGCCATTCCAGCGGCGGGAGAGATGCCACAGGGATGCTACGGAGCATGAAGGATACAGAAAAAGGTATAAATCATGGAAAGCATTACATTTATGCTGCTTAGAAAATGGAAATGTGTCTTTTGTGATGCGTGTTAGCCATAAATAACAAGTCCTGGCCTCCCTCCTAATTTACCTGCAGATGCTGGAAACCAGCGGCTTGGACCAGATAGGGGGGATAACAAAGAAAGGCTCTGCAGCAGGTTTGGTTTTTATGTCCTGGTCGCAGGACACCAAGTAGTTCCCTTCTGCGTGGTTCTCTGGGTACAGAGTGTAAACCTGGTTGGACGTCTTGACTATTTTAGTGGGTATTAGGCCTGGCTGACCAAAGCCATTCATGGCATCAGCAAGGCTGCTGTGCGTATAGTGGGCACCTATGTTGTGATCTTCATGGCCGCTGTGGGGGGAGGGACTGCGGGAGCGGTGCCCAGGGACTAAGCCTGGATTTCTGTACATGTCGTAGGTGCGTTTGCCCTGTGGGGAGGTGGAGCGGGAGCCAGGTCTGGAGGAGGGCGAGCGGGTTCCCAGGCAGCCGTCCTCAGCTAGGCTGGTGCGAGGAGAGGTGCCCGGGGAGGTGCGCGGGGAGCCAGTGTGGATGTTCTGTAATCTGGGGCACAGGTCTCCGGGGTTCTGGCCACTGCTGGGGGACACACAAGGAGAGGCCCAGGGTGAATAACTCTCCGAGTGCCAGCTGGTGGAGGAGTTGCTGCTGGCGGGACTCAGACACTGAGGCTCACGGTAGGCAAGGCTGTCATGGCCAGGAACAGTGAGGGTGGGTCTGGGGCTAATGTTCAGGTGGTGGTTCTGCAGGGAGTCCCGACCATGGTTGTAGTGCTCACGGGAGGGGGTGATTTCGATCCGCGGGCTCAGGGCCAGGCCCGCAGGCCGGGTATTGTCCAGGTAGTGTCTGGCCTCCTGGTTCTCATATCCTGAGAGAACCTCCGTGTTGTGGTCACTGAAGGAGGAACTGCAGGACTTGATGCCGTATGGGGAGGCCTCCCCCAGAGGGAAAGCCTGCTCAGACTCCGGGCTGAAGACTTTGTGAGGCGTAAGGCTGGGGTCATCTGCAGGGAAGGAGGGAAGATGAAGAATCATCACAAAATGCACATTTGAAAATCACCAGTGTTGCCACATTGATATTCCCCATTATTCCAAAACTAACAACAATGCATCTCAATTCATCACACAAGTGCACCTCCCTGAATGACGCGGAGAGCTTCACCTGTCGACAAAGTTGACTTAATAAAAAGAACAACTTCATGTTGACATTTTCTCTCACGTGACTAGTACATGTTCAAAACCATGCCCGTCACATTTACTTCCCGTTTTTATTTGTTCATTCACATGAATGAGGTCAAAGCTAAATTCGGAGCCGACAAAATAACCAAGAGAGGGAGAGGAGTCAAGTCAGGTTGCCAAAAAAAAAAAAAAAAAAAAAAAAAAAGCCCGCGGACAAACCTTGATCTCCCGCAGCAAAGTCGCTGCAAGGCGGTTCATATTCAAACAAGTACTCAAACTCCAAATCCTCATCGGGACAGTTGACTCGACTGAGCTCTTCCTCCAAATCATTCTCGTCGTAAAAAGAGGTCATCTGTCTCAGTTTTTCCTCACGACTCCTCCGAGTTCAGGCGAAGCGACAGACACTGAGGTGTTGCGGCGCTGCTGTGGATTTGGGGAACCTGTTCAAGTGTCAAATGATGCATCGGTGAGCCTGCAAGAGGAGAAGCGCACAAGTTTCCTGTTTCAGCCCGCCGCGGTTATTTTCAGAGGAAGGCGGGTCTATTTTCACACTCAATGCAGAATTGTCGAGTTCATCTCTCTCTGTGTGTGTGTGTGTGTGTGTGTGTGTGTGTGTGATGATCACGCCTCCCGTCTTCGTTGATGCGTCGGAAGAAGAAGGTGTGTGTGATGAATTGACGGCTCCATTCAAACTGAGGGTCTTTTTTGACAGAGTGCGCAGCCTGGTGCTGCCCCCGGGTGTCTGACACGTGACAGTGACACAGCAGGGCGCAGACTGGGCTCTTCACCTGACGTCGCCTCCAACGGGGGGTTGTGGTATAACTCCAAGTGTGTGTGTGTGTGTGTGCGTGTGTGTGTGTGCGTACAGGTAGATGGGTGGATTTACCGGGTTGCCTCAGTGAATCGGAGTTTATGAAATCAAACAGTCAGCGTGGAGCGGCGCTCTTTTACAGTTCATAAAATATGCACTCCTGAGGGAATGCCCAGATTTACGCACGACGCAGCGCAGATACTGGGGCGTTTCTTCCTGTGCTCAGTCAGCATAACAAACAGACGTACTTTCAATTTCAAATGTCCGATGTCTTTTGTGTGCAATTCCCGACTCGACTAGAACACTGATTCCGGATTCAGTTGAGCAGGCACATGAAGCAGAACCAGTTGCGAAACCCGACAGGATATAAATCTGAGAAATGATTTGAGCACTCACTCAAGTGACAACCAGAAGGTTCATGGGGGAAATATAATGTGCACCGTATTTTAATCGGTGTATGATATCTGTATTATAGTCACACCCAGGTGATTTGGCAAATATAACGTTTGTCCTTTTTGTTCTCATATTACACACTGATGTCATTCAATGTAACTCTAAAGTTTGACAGCACGTCTATATTAACTGTCTTTAAAAAAAGAAAAAGAAAAAATCATATCCACAGTGTGTGTCTCTTTTTGCGCTGATAAAATAAAAATGGTGGGTATTTCATTCTTCATTTCCACCAGTTTATGCTGCTGTATTTCATTTGCTCCATTTTCCCCTCCAACATCTTGGTGTTTGCCGGTGATTCCGAGGCGCGCGCTGTGATCAGCGTGTCCCCCCCCTCCCCACCACCTCCACCTCCTCCAAACATCAACATCCCAACTATCTCTGAAGCGTTAGACAGACAGCCGGTGCATGACATTACAGCTCACATCATCACACATTAAACACTCCAGGGGGAGACTCTATCAATTAAAAATCAAATGTTTTGATTACCAGATAATCACAACACTTCAGCAGTACCTTGATCCATCGACCTCATGGTGTGGTACTGTGCCAGCCTCCAAGTCTCTCTGAACATCTGGGGGGAAAAGCGGAACAAAAATATATATAAAAAAAAAAAAAAGAAGAAAAATTACTCTCCGCTAATAACCAGAGCAGAAGTAGCTCTCTTCAGTTAGAAATGTTGAAAGAAGAAAAAATAAATAAAACTCTCTGTACGCGTTCAAAGAACTTCAAGCTGCGACACAGCAGCCGCGCGCTAACTCCCTTTCCTTGTCGAGAAACGTGCAGCCCCACACAGACACAGCAATGGTTCTGGTATGAAGTCCCCCCGTCCTAGAGCTCTATAAGGATTACTTGTGTATCAAGAGCGGCTTCCTTCCCCGCTCTGGGTGTTTATAATGCTTCAATGCTGTAAAATAACGGGATTCCCTCAGTGTTTCCTCCTGTTTGTGCGCCTTTGCCATGGAAACCTGGAGCGGGTCCATGTCGGAGACTCAGGGCTTTCCTGCAAAGCCCCACACTCAGGAATCCATGACGTCTCCGGCTCCTGCGCCAAAGCATTTCTGCGGCTTCTCTCAGACAGTAGCACACAAGAACTTCATTGTAGGGATGTAGAAATTACTGTAGGACACTGTAGGAGAGAGAGAGGGAGGGGGGGGGGGGGGGAGTTCTAAGTTTGATGACAGGATACACTACATGAAATTTACTTCACACAGTTTACTGGACTTTTCTGTCTAGCAGATTTGTAAATGACTGTGGACCAGAGAGTTTTCAAATGTTTCTGCGTGTTTAGAGTAATCTAAGCGGCCATGGTTAGTTTTCAACATGGAATATAGAGAATCCCATTGTTCCCATTGAGAGAAGAAGCTGCTGTCCATTTCCATTTCCTAATGGAAATCTGCAGTGTCTTCTGATACTTGACTGGAAGAAGAAGAAGAAGAAGAAAAAGAAGAAGAAGAAGAAGAAGAAGAAGAAAAAAGGCTGAACAAGACCACTGCATAGACTAGCCTGTGGTCAGGAGGACACATTCTGCATTGCAATAAAAGTTACATAAGGTAGACTCAAAGGAAAAGGATATTTTGGATATTTTGGATTCATCTGTGCTAAAGTCTTTTTTTATGTATTTTCCCGTCGCACTCCAAAAATATTGACTCACTTTTTCATTTCCACACTAAAACTTCATTAGTTGCATGTGTTGCGGAGGGTGTGTCTGCCTCAGGTCCCTGAAACATACACACTTTAAACTATAAAGACTGGAACTTCTTTGAAATATATCACATCATGTACATGGCGGTGATGTATTGCAGTAGCAGAGTATTTCCCGGTGTCTCATTGCTACTTTAAATCCCACACCGACCCTACTCCAGTGTTGGCAAACACTTTTGTGAGTAAATCCAGCATACATGTCTGAGTCATGTCTCAGTGTACATGATGTCAAGGGTATTAATAGCTGTGTCACTTCATAAGGAATTGGGTGGGAAAAAAAAAAAAAAAAAAGGCAGTCATGTCTCGTCTGCTGAGGTTCCCTTTTCACTTCTAAACAGATAATGAATTCAAACTTTTGGTGGAATGAGTTTTAAAAGTTCTAACTCCTTCCAGCAGAAACCGATGTGTGTGTACATGTTACGGTACAGCACGTGTACGGTACAGTATACAGTCTGTTATCGCTGCCTTTGGTAAACTGCCGCTGTTTTACAATCACATGAAATAAGTTGAGGTGTTTTCAGGGAGTCGAGAACACTCAGAAACACTTGAATCTCTCCTGAATACATTCGCTTTGAGTAATACATTTTTTATTTTTTTTTAAACCCAGCTAACAAGTTCCCATATTGCCCCGGAGAGGAAGCTGTAGAATGGGCCATCCAGAGGAGCCAAGTAAAACTATTCATTACTGTTTCAGTGCCATGAATTAATGCCTGCCCCGGCACTTTTTTTTTTGCAAAGTGCTGTGCTTATAGTGTAGCTTCCAAAATATAAATTTAAAAAAATGATAATAATAATAATAATAATGAAATGAAAAGTACAACATCGTCAGTATATTTCATGTGCTTGAAGCCTTCTGCATGGCCTCAGTGACTGATCCCATGCTTACATCAGTCATGTCAGACTGAAGGCCATTCATAGGAAAATGTGTGTACTTGAGAAAGGGGGGAGGGGGTGTAATCAGAGGATCTGTTTTGGATTGAGACATGGATTAGTCTGAGGGAGGGAGGCTTCGGGTGAACAAGGTGACTGCAATGAGCCTGCAGACCGCAGTGGCCAGAGCCTTCGTTTTGGGGGTAACCAGCCAGCAGCCTCGTCTACCACATTTAAATTCCTCCACTGTTACGGAACTCTTACACAACACAAATTCTGAATGAGTAAATGAATACGGCGCACACTTGAGAAGGGAAAACCGCCTGTGTCCAGACGGCCGAGTTGTCACCTCCATCTTTCCTTTCTCTCTCTCTCTCTCTCGCTCTCTCTCTCTTTCTCTCTCTCTCTCTCTCTCTCTCTCTCTCTCTCTCTCAGAGAGCCCACTTTTTCCAAGTTCATGCAGTATTTTCCATCACTGTAAAACAGCTCATTAAGGTAGAGTTGTCTGGGTTTAGAGCATTGCCCTGTTTCAGTTTTCCAAGTGCAACGTGTGTGATTGAGCTTTTAAACCCGAGCAGTGGAACTTTGATATGGAAAGGGTGCATTGTATCGTGTCTCATGGCAACCTCATGGAAATCTTTCCGAGGGAATTCAGGGGGCAAAGGGACGCGTGGACTTTTGCCTCCATTTGGGTCTTTTGATCTGCTCTCTCCATTAACCCGTTCAGAGGTGCAGGGAGGCTTGATCCTATCCCAGCATGCTCTGGGTGAGCAGCAGGGTACACCCCTACACTTGGCCACTCTGTCACAACCAAAACGTATTCGTTTGAGCGGTTCGATGCGTCTTCATACTTATAAGGCATTCAAAATTGTCATTATGGGAAATACTCTCATTCACTTTTGTGCAGAGAGTTAGATGAGAGGACTGATACCATTCTCATGTGTGTGTGCGAAGTGTGACACTACAGCCAGCAGCCGGCTAACTTAGCTCGCATATTTCCCAAAATGTAAAAAATGTTCAATACATTAATAAACTGTGACTGACGTGGGGTATATTTCCACAATAACCTACTCAGTGAGGCTCAGTGAGACCTTCATATGAGCACTGGAGTGGCTAGATAAAAAAAAAAGAAAAGAAAAAAAAAGGCTGTTTTAAAGAAGGTGTAGCACTTCGTTTAGGATTTTTTGGATGATGAACTTTTGATGATGAAGCAGCATAATTGAATTCCATAATTTTCCATAATTATCAGTAGATGTTAGACGAGCAGCGCTGTAGCTGCTGAGGCTGCTGCTGACAGGATTTATTTGGTTGGGGCAGTGCTGGCATGTCGTTGTGCAATAAGGAATCATATTTCCTTCCTGCCACAACTCGAGATCCCTGGAAAACATTTTCCTTCTTTTTCCGAATTGTATGAATGAACTAATGTGTTCCATCAACATGGAAACTATATACATCCACGCTGGATGAAAACTCCTCGTTATGTAACAGGATTCTGATCGATACTCTAATGTTTGTAGAAAGAAAGAGTCTTGAGTCCAGTGGAAAGTGGTGGACTACCTCATGGATTTTTCCTTTTGAGCTCCCCCCCTGTCGACACTATTTTGTGTCCTCGTCCAGGTTTCCAATTCCATCCCACAGTATTTCATAACTTCGACATCTCTCGGTATCTTTTATCAGCGCGATATGGATGCACAAGAGTCAATATTTGGTAGTCAAAGCAAAGTGGCATTGAACGCTTCAGCTGAAAGAACAAGTGGCTCTTCCCATCGCGACTTCATTCATGACAACGGAATGCGTTTCAGCATCAACAATCACAATTAATCACTTGTTGTAAAAAAAAAAAACAAAAAAAAAAAAGTAGGTCTTTAATCCAGCCAGTCTTAAAGTGATTTGGGCGTTTTTTTTCGCCCAGTTGTTTTGGGAAGCATTATCCAGTGCCATTGGAGATCCCGGGGGAGAGGCAGGGAAACACATCTGCAGCCCTTCTTTAACAGTCATGGGTGCTAAGACAAATCAAAAGCATTCCAGGCCATCGCAGCTATAAATAGTGCCAGAAGGAGGGTGTGTGTTCATGCCTTGCGATGTTTCTGTGAGGGTGCCTGCCATTGCCAAAATCCAATGTTTACACGGGGCCATAACAGGGTGTAGTAAACAATTCATCCGCACTAGCTCGTTCATCATTTGGTGTCATCCATCAAGGGCTTTCTGCTGTTTCAAAACAGCTCACTGCATCTAAGAAAACAAGTTTAATGTGGCATATGATCCTGGGAGGAGCATTATGCATATTAGACGAGTTCATGAGGCCTTTATATGTGACGCAGGAAGCCCGGCTGACCTCGGGCCCAAACTGTTCTCACCAGGAAACTGGCCAGGGCCCAGCGACTTCAGTGATGTGGTCGCCCCGGCCCGAAGGTTGGATATGGATCCCACATGGTTCCATGCTATCATTTGTATTAAGTGCTCCAGTCAGGACCCTGTGACAGTTTGTGGTATCCTCTGCAGCACATTCATGGCAGTCTCTCTCTCTCTTGCTGCACTGTTCCATTGGGAGCAGCGTGTAAGATGTTTCCAGGCTGGAAACAAATTCCTGTCGTGAAGTGCCAAAGATAAAAATGCATCGACCTTGTGATAATTAGTCTGGATATGTTACGTAACAGTTGTGAGCTACCTCTTTTATTTTTTTTATTTTTTTAGAAGGCTGGAAATCCAAAACCTTGTAAAAATGCAAAGTCAATTTCAAAACTCACTTTGACTGTGATTAGATTGTGGATTTGGCGGTGGACCAGCGGGGGCTCCATGAGCTGGCTTCAGAGCGAGGAGGAGAGACCGCGGATGTTAAGGTTAGCAGGCAGCTCTGTGGATTCTGTTGTGGAATTTCACTTTTCATGGGACTGATTAAGTTAAATGGTTTCTTTTAATGGTATAACTTACGCATTTGGGCAATGGAACAAGACAAAAAAAATTATAATAAGTTGGACACACGCTGTAGTTTTAATTTGAACGTGCAGTACTGAGGTGCTTGGCTGCATGTATAAAAAAAAGAAAGAAAAAAAAAGGGAAAATGTTTTATGACTCAGAATCTAGTCGAAAAAAAAAAAAAAAAAACATCTCTGGGCTGAAATGCTATGTAAGCTTCAATACTTTTAGAACTTGCATGGTGATGTATTAAAGTTCCTTCAAAAAGCTACATTTCAAACTAAGCGTGGACATTGACACACGAGAAGAAATGTCTTCTGTGGAGTTAGAGCTTTAAGGGATTTATTCATTTCTGTTGAAGTTTCAAGATTCATTATTATGTGCAATGTCAAAGATTGTGGACAACCTGAGACATTTAGGATGTGACTGAAGGGAGTGGAAACACAACAGCCTCTCCAGGCACCAGGGACTCCCTCCTCTGGTGAGAGAGTGCCAAACACCCAGGCTGCTCAATCTGCCTGCACAGTGTGTTCTGTGTAACTCACACCTCATCAGAACAGGACTAAAGTGGAACACAGCCGTAATAACTATAATTGTTTTGGCGTACAAACTGTGGATGATATTTTCAGCCCAAATTCATTTTCCATGTAGGTTGATTGTCCTGGGAAAAGGAAAGCATTTCAGTTTGTTCCGCTGCAAAAATCTGTTTTCTATACTATTCTTATCGCGGCATGTCTAAGGGCCACAGCACGGGGAGCCTGTGCTTTTTCATTTCATTCGGACTTAGTTTGAGGACACAAAGCCATGTTAGGCAACATCAAGCTCAACTGGTTCTACTTCATTCATGAAAAGGTCATGAGGCCACTTTACCATATGACGCCAAAGTCCTCCAGAAATCTCATAATACCAATCACCTGGGTGTGTATACAAATCAAAGGGTACATAAATAAATCCCATAAAAACAATACTTAATTGATCCTAGTGAGAAGTATTGCACCTGTATGCAAAGCCTGATATGGATTCATAAAACTGCTTTATCAAATACACAATGAGACACACTGCTGCACTGGGTGACATGTTCCTTCTTTACCATGAACACACACGCACACGCACGCACGCACGCTGTCCCACCGGAGCACCAAATGTGGATTAATCTGCAAGAGAAAAACAGTCCCCAGCAACTGCACTAGTTACTCCTGATTGAGTAAAAACTACAATAACCAGCAGTTGAAGGAAGCAGTTGATTATCGTCTTAAATTAATGGGTTCGGGATTGAGAGCGAGAGAAAAGTTAGCAAAGTCAGAAAGTATTGGGACAATACTGAGATTTGTTAATAATAATAATAATAATTTTAAATATATTTTAAGCTGTTTGGACATTTTTTTTTTAATTGTCACATTGAAATAAGAAAGAAATGGGGCACAGGTAAAGAAAACATGAGATTTATTAATCATCATCACAACATTGACATCAACACAATTCTCCCTTTTTTGTTCTGCTCATTTGAGTGCAATCAACACAATTAAATAAAACATGTTAATAAATAAAAAGGTTATTTACAAGCAACCAAATCACTTTAGCATCATTTATGTTTTGCGATTCTATCCCAACATAAAAAATATAATAAATCAGTTGTATAAAACAAAATTCTGTGCAAACAGCTCGCTGAATTCACCGGGGATTAACATTTTAGTTGAACATATTAAAGACGTGATTATTCATGGCGCCCTGGACGTCTGGCACGTTCACATTCACCCAGTCACGTGAGGAAAATAGACCAGATTTCTTTTACCAACTAAATTGAAATCATTCTGAAAGTAATTTGAAATAAGTGACATCGTAGTCATGGCATTCTGCTGATTATTTACAGTATCTCGACCTTGTGAACACCACCAGTGAAATGAAATATGAAACGTGTGGCATCGCATCAGTTTTTTCTGTCAATGTGCAGTAGTAATACTTATTGTCAACACTCGCATTGTATTTGACTGAGGAGAGGTGGCTTGATCCCTTTTTTTTTTTTTTTTCCCCACAGCTGAACTGAGGAGGTTAGTAGAAGTGCGAGGGATTAGACGACATGAAAGGGGGCAGCTGGACGTCGGTCACAGGGGTATTTTCAGTTATGGCTTTAGGTCACTGTTACAGTGAGTCATCATGCAATGCTGAAGCGTGGCCGGTGCTGGCCTGCCGAGCAGCCACATGAGAGGCTGCACATTCCCCAGCGGACACACTGCCTGACGGGAGCACCGGTGGAAGGTTTGGCTGCAAATAACCAACAACTCCTTCATGGCTGTTTTGACCGCCCTCCACAAACACTAACAAGTCAGGGTCCATACAAAGAGACAAAGACAGATTTAACATCAGACACCACGGGTCATGCTAAAATAAACAACCACGCCACCTCCGCCGTGTCGGGCTGTAGCCTCGCGCTGACGCATAAACAAACGAACACAGACTTGCAGACCTGTGTTTTATGCAAAGTCTAGTCAGTAAGCTTTTTTCTTTTCTTTTCTTTGTACCATATAATTCTCAAACTCCTTTTAGAAATCTCTGCTCAGGAGAGAGTGAATCAAGTCCTGACTGAGAATGCCGCGTCAATTTCGGTGTCTAACAATAAAAGCAGTTTGACTATTTCAGATGGGACTGGAAATGAGAGAAAATTATTTTCCAGCCCAAATGACACACAAACAGAACTGAGTGAGTTTCCAGTTACTTCCCTTGATATGATTTTTGACATTATAAAAACAAACTGCATGTGCATAATTTACTGAACCGATTCTGTGCCTTAATTTAATACATACAGGCTAAATAGCTGCGTGTTTTTTTACATTACATATTTACATTTCTGTCCAGGACACGTTTATGTTCATAATTCTGAGAGGACAGCTGGCAATAAAATAAGTCGGTTAAACTAACTCAACCTACAATTCACTGCAGGTGTCCTCCACATAGAGGAATCCTCAGTTAGTCTTTGCATGAAACACGTGGAGCAAGTAACACAAACTCTCAGTAAACAACCGGTCCCTGACAAAATCGTCCGTCTTTCACATTTTCCAAGTAGAACTTTTCAGAACAAATGAAAGGGGAGGAATCCACGTTTGATTCTCGGGACTAAGCGCAGGCCGTGCTTTCCGTTTCCCCACAGTAAACGAGGCCGGAGTCTCCTCTCAGTCTTTAGGAGGTCAGCTTGGAGTAGTTTGGCGGGGAGAAGCGCCTGCGGAGGTACTTGAGGATGTAAAGAGGCAGACAGCTCACCAGCGTGATGACAGTCACCTTCCACAGGAACGATACCGTGGTGATGAAGTAGACGTCTGGCATGGACGAAGAGGCAAAGATCAGAATGAGGTTGTAGGGTACAGACACACATTACAAAAGCATCTTAAACAATTCTGAGTAGAAAAGGTGATTTAAAATGATTAATATATACATATTTTTTAAATGGTATTCTTTGACAGTCGACAGTTTATCGTTCATGTAACTCAACTAAATTATTGTCAATGTAAGAGTAAGTATAACACTGAGGGTCACTCCTCAAACAAAATTGCCCCCCTGTTCAGTTTTCAGGGATAATCATTGGAACTACAGTTCCCATGATTTGGGAGCTTTGGGAGTAAGATGTTGATTGGAGACAGTGAGCTGTGGGCTACAACTTAAACACCGTTTTTTTAATCCTCTACTTGTTTATATTTAGCGAAAATGGGACCATTAAAAGTATGCCAAATTACCAGTTCCTGTTGGCAGCTTACCCATGGACGCACAGACAGCTACCACTGGATTACTCTGATATTACATATTTTTTTTAAAAACCTGAAAACATGATAATTCTCATCAAGGAGCATCTTTCTTTCTAGGATTTCCAAGCAGATTTATGGACGCTTAATTTGGTCACAAATCACACTAAGTCTAAAGAATATATGTATGAAATATATATCACCAGTATCTTTGCCTCTCATCTCTCCCTCCACACCCCCCTTTCAACTCTCTCTGGGGGAGGCATGCCTCACAGCTTCCAAACCTCTGGTATACACTTCTCCTTGCTAAACGTGAGTAATAAGTCAAATTTAATTCCTCTCAGGAGTTCTTGACAAAATCTTTTGTTGGAACCATATCAATTCTTGAATGCAGGAGACAGAGAAATCGACCTATACGGTTTCAAACTAATTTTCGTTGTAAAAAAGTCCAATTAACTGTGTAAACTGCACATGCAACAGAAAAATAACCTTTAAAATCTATTCCAGTCTGACTTCAAGAGAGAGGAAAAGTGTCTAAAAAGGGTACACTTGACCACATGCCAGTCATGATCCTCAGTGGTCCAGATTGTAGGCTGAAAATGGAACTCCACGCCCCACATAAAGCTGAAAATAAAGGCTCGGAAAGCTCTTGGTTAGGGTATTGTATATGTCACGAGTCTTAATATGGCACAACTAAAATTAGCTTTTTTTCCCCCAATAGCCTGGCTACATGCAGGCTGTAATAGAGTAATAAAAACAACAACAATCTGCTATAAAAGCTGTTTATGTTTCAGTCTCCTAATGGCTATGAATGTGTTTCTAGAGTATTTATTCTGTGGCCAGCGTTTCCTACCATACATACCTATATACTGAGATAAACACATGAACCTTTGCAGTCGACAGGAAACTAACAGGACTGCTGGCATTTCCTCTTTGATACTACGTAGTGCCTGAGCTACTTCCACACGACGACACTTTGTCAATGCACTGACCTTTAGGCTTCCTCATATGCAGCACACCACCACTAATTGTACACCAGAGGCATAATATGAATAAGCAGGTCCACCTTATTGCTGACGCACTATTTCAAGGTCGGCTAAAAGCACAATAACATCAAGCAGGCTGCAGTGAATTGAACACAGACTGCGTGTGTGTTCTGGTCTCAATGAAACGCCCCGCCACAGGCTCAGTCACCTTCTGTGCGGGATAATACGAGTTGATGTGCGCGCGTTTGTGCTCGCTCACCTATGAACTCGTGCAGGAAGACGAGCGAGGCGATGTAGCAGGCCAAGCTCAGGAGCTCGCCGACTATCATAAGCCAGTGCCACGTCTGAATGGTCAGGGCCACCATCAGCAGCTCAGTCAGGATGAGAGAGGTGAAGGAAATGGCAACGACGTGGACAAACTCTGAGTCGAAGAGCAGCAACGCTCCGTACATGATGATGCTCCCTGTGGGGGGGAAAGAGGGAACGTCCTGAGGATGAGACCAACACTTCACGAGAATGAACAGCAACAGTGTTGAGTTGGAATAAGAGGGAGCGAAGAGTGAATACAATACTCTCCTGCAAGATCTGAAGAGACCGAAGGCAAGGAAACAGTTATCAGAAGAGTCAACACTACGGGAAATCTCAAGTTCCATACGTTTCCTTTAACCTCCAATGTGTTAATCAATTAAATTAAGACATGATCTTTTCTCCACATTTTGCCCTGCATTTATGCTTTTATGACGATAGCCTGGACATGTCCAGAGCAGAGATTGCGGCTCAGCGTGTGAATTCAGACGGGAGCAAAAGAGAAGTATCACGACGTAGTGATGCTACGGCAAGTTATTTTAAAAAGGTTTGGTTTTCTTTATTCTTAGCCAGCTGTTTGGAGGTTAAGTGGAAAGTATAAAGCATGACGTCCGACATTTCAATAACTAACCAGCTTATTCACTGATGTATTTAATTACACGCTTGACCTCTCTGACGTCCTTTAACTGCCCTTTGTCGGTTTGGGGCTTCATAAAGAATGTGATTCATTTTAATTTTTTTATTTAAAAGAACAAATAACAAACATCACCAAACAGATCACACTCCCCTTCAGATGTCGTTTTTCCTTGTTTGCAACCACTTGAAAGTATTTTATCGGACATATTGCTTGTTTGATTTTGTCTGTCTGACCCAATCTTTCTCCTGGTGCCTGATCTGATGCCGTGGCAACCAAATGATCTGAAATACTGTTTGAATGCTCAAATATAATGACTGCTAACTCTTAGTATGTACAGTTAAGTGATGTCTCTGCATGATGACTGTATGCACAACACTGTACTGGGATTTATTTATGCTCTGAGTATATCTCTCTCCAACAGCTGCAGATGTTATGAGCAGTGTGTAAAAACTCCTCCTTACCTTGATAGATACTTATTAGGACCCATATTAGAAAAGTCTTGAAAGACAGTGGTCGGCCCTGTGGAAAGAAACGCATCATATTTACCATTTTCCATATATGTTTCTGTATGTCACATGTGGCATGCAGTGTAATGTCACTCATTAAATACCTTCAAGAGATCTTTGTATAATTCGGGGTACAACATGGCAACCTCTGACTTAACATCTTTGTCCAACACCAGGGAGAAGACGGGGAACATGGTGTAGATAGTGGAGTAGCTGAAACAGAAAAGAATCCATGTGTCCTCGGTGTGAGGAATACTCTCCGGGTAAAATGTTGCACGGACAAGAAGTTTCACACATTTCATTGTTAGGCTCAGCAGTGAAATGCATCCGTCCAGTCAAGACTTTCAAATTTTCCCCTTCACGCATTTCAACAGAGCTTTAACACAGTGAACATGCCAGGGAGAAAGGGCAGCCAAATGCTCTCTTGATAAGTCATAGCCATACAGAGTTTGTCTCTCACCCAATAATCAGGAATCCTTGGTAGAGTGGGACCGAAGCAAAGTAGAAAA
This sequence comes from Bovichtus diacanthus, assembly GCA_943590825.1. Lineage (NCBI taxonomy): Eukaryota > Metazoa > Chordata > Actinopteri > Perciformes > Bovichtidae > Bovichtus > Bovichtus diacanthus. The sequence continues at coordinate 5,421,590 of CALSBV010012228.1, read as the reverse complement.
CAGAGGAGAAGACCGCCTGGGGAAACAAAACAATAAGATAAGGAGAAAGTCAGTCAGTCTTCTTTTCATATCAATACTCAAATGGCATAACAGAATAAAATGGACTAAATCGGGGGCATCCCTTTCCAAATTCTAGTAATGAAAGATACAGCACGAATGTGGCAACACATCAAATCATGCGGTAACCACACTATGACTAATCAATGAGCCAAATCCCACACATAAAATACCTCAATAACCTTCATTCTACTGCCGGAGAAAATCAAACTTCATTGACTGAAATCCAACACATTTCTTGGACATGTAGATGTTACCATTATTGACCTGTCAGCTAGTTAGCCTACCAGCTAGGCGGCCCCAAACCAGACAGGTCACAGCTGCGGCTGCGGTTGGTGTTAATGTGAGACATGTGGAGGTGGGCCTCCCTAAAACCCCGAAGTCCACGATGCAGTGAGTCATGGGCTCCCCCTCCGTGGCGGACTCTGAGGTTGGACTGGGACATGGGAATTTGACTGGGCTGTGTGTGTGTGTGGGGGCCGGCTCAGAAGGGCACCACAGGCTGACTCTTCTGAGTCACCGTGCACCCCACCCTCCATGACCACCCCTGAAACTCTCCCTGCCTCGACCCAATCCTTTTCTCCTCACATTTACATTTTAAGATTTCTTCTCAGTCTTCAGGATACAGCCACCTCATATTAGCACAAGTTTCACTGTGTATTACTAAATGTACTGTACAGTTCACTAAATCAATACAACATGTGTTTGCAAGCATTTCACCTTGTTTGACCATTATTACCCAGGTGAGCAGCATTGCTAATTACTTGCATGTCAAATGTATGGCAGCACTGGAAAAGGGTAAAAAGAATTACAATTACAATTTCTTTCCCATGAAAACATTACAATGCATTGAGTGCCTGTTACAGTGTTTAGATGATTAAACCTACAAGTGACTGACACTTCTAAGGTTTGACATCTTAAAAATAAACATGGTTGATACAGAACAGAAAAAGTAAATGCACTGAAGTTTGAATCTCAATCATCATTTTGCCACGAATGAATGCAGGATTTACTGTAAAGTCGGACTCTGGACTTTATGATCAATATTTATGGTAACACATTATACCCGATGATATTTCTTACTCTACAACAATTGAAAAAACTGACCTGCAAAATTGGGAATTTTTTCTCATTGCTTTTTGTGGAAATTACCATTGTAGACTTTGCCTGTTTGACAGCATTATTTGATCATTTAATATTATTTTAGTTTTAAAATGAAAAATAAGTCAAATTCAGAGATAAACAAAAGAAATGTTATGCTCAGATAAACTTAGTATCTGATGTAATATCTAATTAGATACAGATGTTTCATGTCATGTGCGAAAGTAAACCTCTGAGGGTGGTCAGAGTTTTGCAAATGGATGTATGAAAATTGAGTATAAAAGCCATTAGAAAATACTTACAGGGTGTAATTACAGGGTGTAATTTCAACATGACTGATGAACACAAGTCTAAATGACATGGTGTTTTTAGTTGTACTCTACCTGCATAGTGCTGATGCACAGGCTCCTGTGGATGACAAACTGGCTGAGGGCTGCAGACCTTTTGTAGCTGTTGCGACCGTGGACCATGAGCAGACGGCCCAAATGTTTGAACTGAGTCACAGAGAAGTCGGCGGCCAGCGAGGCCTGCTTTCCTTCCTGTCAAACACACACAGCACAGAGGGCAGTGAGGACAAGCTACAACAAGTCTGAGCTGACCTGTGAAGCAGGCTTTTGGGTGCTTATTGTGATTGCAAAGTGACAGGCGTATAAGACAGATGGTGGACAAATATTCCCTGTAGACATGGCATGCATGGAAACGCGAAAACTTTGCATATGCCATATTTAATTCAAGATTTACTATTTTCTGATGAGGATTTTCTCAATTAGTTGACTAATCGTTTGTTCTGTCATATGCCAGGAAATATTGAAATATGACCATCACACATTTCCCCGAGGCCCACGTTGATATATTCAAATTGCTTGCTTTGTCCAACCAACAGTACAAAACCCAAAGAAAGTCACTTCACTGTCAAAGAAGACTAAAAAAAACAATCTGATGATGTTCTGCACATAACCACAAACTGTTGTTTTTACACGATTACAAGATATAACGTGTAATAGATAGAGCTGCTGTTGAGCAAGCTGCTCCCCCCTGTTTCCAATCTGTATGCTAAGCCAAGCTAAGCTAAGCTAAGCTAAGCTAAGCTAAGTGGCTGCTATCTTTAACGGACATATACAACAGTGGTGTCGCAGAGTGGTTCTCAACTAACTCTTAGCAAGAAGGGGAATAAATGAATTTCCCAAAAAGACGGGAGGGAAAGAAATGTGTCCAAATAGTACCATTGCTGGCACACATATGAGGCTATGTCTGAGCAAACTAGCCATCTTGGCGGGGGAAGTTACAGAGACGACCATGAGAAGTACAAGAGACAGGCTGATGAGAGACTCTTACTTTTACTTAAGCACAAAAGCATCCTGTCATTTTTGTTTCCTCTACTCAAACAATGGATCCTCATAAAGAGGAATCATCTGTGTGCATGTCTCTCTACATGTCTCTGGATGTGAGAGAGATCTTGACAGGAAACACAAAGTACAAATCTGTGAGAGCGGCACGTCAATGTGAAGCGATGAGATGGAGAGAGTCTTACTTTTCCCTCCACTCCCACGCCACAGTCGGCTTCCTGGATCATGCTGACATCGTTTCCTCCATCCCCTAAGAGAAAACAAAAGCCACGGAGGTGTCGGGATTCACATCAGTGACTCACCAATACAAACAGTTAGTGAGAGTATTAGAGTTCAAGACACTCCCTTAATTTGGCCTGATTAAGATATCAGAACTAAAGCCACAGAGAGGATAATACAATGTGTGGAAGTTTTGGAATTTGTGAGATAACGAGGGAGATAAAGGGGCCGGGTGATATGGCTGAAAAACACAATATTATCTTTCCAATGACAAAATAAAATCACATATAAAATGATTCATTGATGTGTTCCAGTATAGTGCATTACAAAACTCTTCACATATGTAAAAAAAAAAAAAAAAAAACAAAGAAAGAAAAAAGAAAAAAGGAAGCTGAATAATTGATTTAGTTTTAAATGACAAGTTTCTAGGAACCACTGACATCAATGACAGAATTTTGCAGCAAAATAACATGATGATTCTATTCAAAAGCATTAACAATAATATTTATCCCCCAGTCCTTGGTGTCATCATCATAGAGTGATGCATAGTATGTAAGCATTAATGCACATTTAAATCAGCTGTTTAATTGTGGTATTTTATCAACGCTCACACTGGGAGGGCTGGTGGGTGACAGAGGTTTGTGGCTGCAACAGATAAATGTGTTTTCAGGAGGATGTGGAGAAGGGAAAGAAGTTGTTTAATGTTAAAAACCCACAGTTTAAATCCCCCCCATTAAAAAGCTGTTGAAAATTCTATATTCGACTCACCTACTGCGCAGGTGAGTTTTCCTGTGCGTTCTTGCAGCAGCCGGACTATCTGAGCCTTCTGAGTGGGGGTACATCGGCAGCAAACCACAGCGGGACACTGGCATGCAAGCTCCATGAACTCATACTCGTAGTATTTCAGACAAACCTGGAAGAAACCAACCAGGACGGACGGATGAGGAACTTAAGACAACCGCATATAACTGATCTCAGCTGTGGCGCTTTAACACCTCAACTTAACTTACAGTTGAACTCCTACTGCTTTTTATAAAGAGACTCTAACCACAGATACCACTTCCAGAGATGCTTCGGTGGCAGCGATATTATCAGGCATCACACAGAAAACATGTCAGAGTATTATAAGGAGAGATAAGTCAGTGAAAGGAGGGTCAGACCCGCACAGATGCCCTCAGTTTACCTCAAGCGAGTCCCCCGATATCACCAGCGCGCAGTCGTGTTTTCTCCTGAAGGCGTTGAGCTCAAGGTGGGCTTCCCCTCGTGTTGTTACCTATGGCAATGGCAACCACATTTATAAAGCACGCACACAACACTCACAATGAAAAATTATCAAGGTTGACAATCTGTCAGCCTTCGCATCCTGATTGTTATCAGACCGGTAGCTTCTAACAATGGCAGCTCCAGCTGCAACGATGGCCAACGTTTGGCAACCAAATAGCCGCCAAACTGCTGGATGATGATGGATAATATTGATTATGGATGCACCAATCAGACTTTTTCTCTCCAGATAGCGATTCTGATCTGTAGAACACTACTCAATGCATGGAACCCATGGGATCATTTCCATGTATTATAAAGGTTCACATGAAGCTGTGACTTCAACTGTAAGAGATACCGGCTTAATAGAGACGTTCATACACCAGCATCCTTTAAAGCGTGTGCATATTTGTGTCGGTAGATCCTTTAAAGTGTATGCTGGATGATATATATATATATATATGTATGTCTTTTTTTTAGGTCATTTTAGCAGACGCTCTTATCCAGAGTGACTTACAGTGAACTAACAGAGACAGTCCTCTGGAGCAGCTCAGGGTTTAGTGCCTTGCTCAGGAGCTCAATGGTGGCAGCCTGGTGTTGAACTCACAACCTTCTGGTGTTGTATTTGAAAGCCTGAACACTAGACTACCACCACCCATGATATGGTTGTAGTACAGTGTTCCTGTTTTGGTTAATTTGCAGACTGCGAATGCGATGCTTTTTATTTGACATTTCCACATTTTATGGTTTGTATTGCTGTTGTTGTATATCATTCCTTTCTGTCAGATTTGTTTTTTCTTTTTTAACTGTAGTTATTTACTTATTATTATTATTATTATTAATATTTACTACTGTGGTCCATTTTTATGCATTACATCAGAAAATATATTCTCATGTGTAAAACAACCACACATTCTAAAATGATTTGCCAGGAAATGTTACTTCAAATAACATATTTTTCTAAAACTATATTATGATATAATCATTTCACCACGAATCACTGAAAGTGAAACTAACTCGACAATGCACCCACAAGTGAAATACTATTATATCAAGTAATCCTATTAAATCAGCCTAACAATTAAATTCCCCCATTTAGCATTTAAAAGCAGTATAAACATTTTTTTTTTTATCTTATATTATTAATGTGTATTCATTTATCTGTCAACAACTACAACAATACTTCCCCCTGTAGCCGCCTAAAGGTGGAGGCTGGAGTATAATCAGATAATTGTTTGAATAAACAGTTGAATAATACAAATTATGTCTTCATAGGGGTGGTTATAAATGTTGAAATACATTAATACATTTTTTTTTAAATGTCCTCAGATCTGTGTACATCTAGAACACACTGTTATTAACCATTTATTAAATGTTTATGTAGTGCTTACAAATACGTAATAGAGAGGGATAAAGTTACAAAATCTAAATTGGAACGGGAAACTGGGATTTTAACTGTATTATAAAAATCAATTTAGGTTCCTAACAATAGTGTCAGGTTCAAAAATAGACTTAAAAAGTCTCCAAAAATGCACCACTGACAAGGCATGAAGTTAATCTGTCAACATTTATGCTCTGGTATGAATATCCTTCAGCCGCTGAGTATTCATACGTCAATCCAGATCAGGCCGTTGGTGGCCACCAGGAAACTAATCCAGATGTATGTGTTGCAGGCCCCGTCAGCACTCCCCCGTCCACTGGGACAGAGGTTTTCAAGCCGTGCCAACCATTGTTATTCACTTCCAGTGACCGCAGTTGTACGCAAGTTGTAACCTTCATATATGGCAGGCGCTCCTTCTGCTCTGGCACGGTTCCAGAGGGGAAGGCAGAAGGGGACTATCAAAGCGGTGAAAGAGCCCACAACCTGCAAAACAAATTAGGAAGTGAGCCCTCTGCATGTTCCCTCTGGGAGTGGTTCAGCTGGTTTGAGCAAAGGCCTGTTTCAACTCATTGACAGCGGCGCGGATGCTTTCGCTGGTGGGAGGTGATTTATTCAGCTGTGGATGATAGCCTCTGCATAGGCTGCATGCATAGTTGTGTGGGGCAGACTGACCACTGGCTAATGGGCCTCGGTCGCACAGAGGATGGATGCCCGTGGGTCGAGGGAGTCAAACTGTCAGTGCTGCATTCAACTGGGATGAACCCTGTGGTACTAAAAATCAACTATTACCCACTTCATATCCATATAAGAGAAAGAGGTGTCCTTGTCCAGCACTTACGGATCTGAAGATATGGATGTCCTGGTTGCGGGTGATCAGATGGGCGTTCTTAGCCGTGCATGTGGCCGTTTCAAGCTTGTCTCCTGTCAGCATCCAAACCTACACAGAAACCAGAGTAACATGTAGCGTAAGAGCATTTTTGGAACTCCTAAGATGCACCGTTTAAAGAGAAATTCCACTCAATTGTGTAACTACATGAAAACAAAACGTTTCCATGATCCGTCTGTGAATCAGTTAACAAAAGCTAAATTCCAGGGATCAAATACTCTGATCACTGTCGTCTAGCAACCTGTAACTGCTCTGTCTGGGAGCTGAGGTTCGTGAACTTATCCTACGATCAAACGTGACTTATTTTGTTGTAGAGCGTGCGCTTCAAAAAGAAGACAAATTGATATCAGTATCCTGATTCTGTCTCAGACTGAATCTCAATGGAGCAGTTTTAGATGCTGCTTATATAAAGGCTATAGCAACATAATGGTTGTTGCATAATAAAACATTTTTTTAAGAATTAAACTTAACTGTAGTGGTTTTGGGGTTTATTTGCTCAGGTCTTTAGATATTCAACGCAGATTAATCTGATTCTGATTCTATTAAATGGAGATGTATGGAATTACATTTCTGCTGCTCACAAGCAGTGAAAAAATGACTTTACAAAATATTCAGTAGTAACATGTCTCTCCAGATCAATGTTCCTGTTACTCTGGATAATCAACAACAGTTTTCATTGAAACTACTTTCTGCGGAAGAAATAGTCCCTATGAAAAGGGTTGGCAGCATGTTCTGTGGTTTATGGTGAGTTCCAGGAACACTTTTTCTGTGAGGATACAGCTATTGATTTTATTATTAAATTTTTTTTAAATGCTGTGAGCATCTGTACTTAAACGCCATTCACCTCCACTGTACTGTGGGTGGAGGCAGGAATCGCAGACGTACTATATAATATAACAAAACCTATCTGCACTGCTACAACTGTGAGAAAATGTGCTTTTACATATTTTGGGTGAACCAACCCTTTAAATTAAGAAGAGTAAAGCGGACTATCAGCCCAACTTTGACCACAGTGACTGGTGAGATTTTCTGGTTCCCTTGCACAATACCACATGCTCATTTCCATATATGTGGTGAAATATTTCACATCAACTATGTGAAGAGTGCCAACCAAAACCACTTGTCCTAATAAGTCCTTCAAATTCCCTATAATCTGGTTTGTTATACTTAAAGGAGGCCCTTGGATAAGGTTGATGTATAAACATATGTACTTGTCTTGTGTTTTGTTTTCTTAGTTGGTTGCTAATGTGAGCTATGAGTCTGTCTGCAATCCAGACCTTGATGCCTGCGTTGCGTAGAATCTCCAGGGTGGGCCTCACATCAGTCTGGAGCTGGTCCTCTACTCCAGTCAGACACAGCAGCTCCATCTCCATCTCCAGGCTCTCAATCACCGTGGCCACCTTCAGAGAGCGGTCATGGACGCTGAGCTTGGCCTGGACGTAACGTGCCTGGGGAGCAGGAGAGACATGGGAATAGTTGTGTGGGAAGAGATGAAATTTGTAGAAATGAAGTAGAAAGACCAAAGAAAAAACAGCCAGGGATAGAGGGAGAGAAAAGTTAACAACTGCAACAGGAATGCTTCACACTGTGTGCATACATAAGCAGAATGTTTGTCAACAACAGGGATTAAACTGTGTGCAGAGTGAATACGCAAAAACATTTCCATATAAGATATTGTTGCTGTTATAAGTTGCTGTTTAAATATGCAGTACAGTTTCAGATATTTGCCTGCGAGCAGCCCTTAAAGCTCCTATGTTTAAGAAAAAGAAAAGAAAAAAGCTTGAAATACAGAGCAGACATGATCAATTGGTTAACGCCCATCTCCAGCGTTCCAGCTACGGGGCAATTTGCGAGTGAGATAAAGCAAAAACAATCTCAGTGTGACTCATACAGGAACACAAACTCTGTGTGTGACTCAGTTGGTGACTCACTGCTGCCCACCAGCTCGGCTCACACAATCATACACTTCAGTAATGGGCCTGGGGCTGAAGGCTGCAGGGGAGACAGCCCTGCCCCGCTCAAACAATGAGTGGGGTGTGTGCATGGGAGGGTGGGGAGTATGGACTGGAGGGCTGGGGGTCAGAGGTCAGTCCAATTACTCAGCAACACACTTTGACATTTGGGAAACTGAAAATGAAAATGTCTGCATAAAACAGTGTTTCTGCATGTGTGTGTATTTTTAGGGTAATTTGAGCAAAACAAATACATATCTAACAAACTGTTGATATTTCTGCTGTTTATTTGCCAGCTTAATTGTCTTTATTAAACATAAGGGAGGCAAACTATAAGTTTGTAAATAATGTCTTGTTCTAGGATAAATCTAAGACCCAGTCCCTGAGATAAACCTCAGATTGACGTGTGCTAATCTCATTAGACACCACTTTAAAAAGGCAACAATAAAAGCACATTGTGACAGTTCACAGTTATGGAGTTCAGGACAGTGAAATCATGATCTTCCTCGCAAGCTTTTAGGATCCAGTTAAAGAAATGTCTTATTTCATATTGAACCTTATGGTGCTTCTGTTGGTTGTACATATCTACTTATTATAAGTTTGTTTTTCAGTTTTATTTCTTTCTTTCTTTTCTTTTACTACTCTTTATGCTTGCGTATTTTGTGAATATAGAAAGTATTTGTGCCATGTGTTCTTTCTTTGTTTGGTCTTTGACGAACAATAATGCTTTTTTTCTTTTAAAATAGGAGAGGTCTCTGAATAAGAATTTCAGGCTTCCTTCCTCTCCTGCACTGTAATTACTTGTTTCCCCCCCTATTGTGTGAAATTCATATCTTCATTACTGTGCAAATAAACTAAACTAAACTTACCTCAAAATCTTGATACTGCTCCTCTGTCAGGGACTTCTTTGAGACCACCAGGACCCTCAGGCCTTCTCTCGCCATGTTCCCGCACTAGAAAACAAAGTCAGCAACATCTGGTTACAAAGTCTATTCGTCTGCGCATTCTTTTGTAAAAAGGAATAAAATCACTGGTGTTACATCGTCATCATGTCTTGGGGAAAAAGAAGGAGATCTACCTCCTCTTCCAGCCAGTCGTTATACTGGACGATGCCTGCCATCACCACATCAGCACCCTTCATGTAGAAAGTGATCTCTCCCGTAGATTCATCCTAGAAAACAATTATCCCCAGTTTATTCAGCCCGAGACATAAAGAGGACAGAACAATCCGATACAGCTTACATTAAATATGTTTCAGGATTTCCAGTCCATGGCCCCGTGAGCCAAGGTGCACATGCACTCGTCTATGATGTTGTGTTGCCTAGAAATGCTAAACTTATTTTGGTATACACAAAGGGGTTTCAAAAAGCGTCTGAAAATATTATCACGAGGAAGTTTCAAAATCCCAGGCTTCCTGAGTTATAGCCCAGCCAACAAAAATAAAGTTAGTCATCAGACTTAGTCAGAGGCTATGAGGTGAGGTTTTTTACACATAATAGGGGTTTAATATTAATCTGTTTTTCCTTTTGTTTGTCTAGTTAAAGCCAGTGTCAAGTCCAAATCGCCCACCTAGCAAGAAGAACTGACCTACATTGTAAAGAAATATTTAAGCAACTGGTCAAACTAGGAACTCAAATAAATGTATTTGAAGCACATAAGAAGCCAACAAACATGACCTGTAATTTAACTGACAGAAGAGAACATTAAATCACAAGAAAGTAAATGATCTTGGCGCTCACTCGCACGATGATGCCCATCCTCTTGCTCTCATAGGTGAAGGGGAATATCTGCAGGATGGTGAAGTTCAGTATTTGTCCAGTAGGGGTCCGCAGCTGCATGGAGGACTGGTCTCTTCCCACCAGTGTCAGGCCAACACTCTCTGTCCACTGCACCAGCGACACCTATCAACACCACATTGTAAAGACTTTAGTGGGTGGTCATTTCAATGTACAAGTGAATACACGGTGAGGAAACAGATGGGTCAGGCTGCAATATTGATGTAATATCTAACATTTTATGTCTTTACTAAATAATAAAACATAATCAATATTAAAAAGGTACACACCAAAAGAGAGAACAATGACCACTGCTTAGGGTTTTTATTGTTTTCATGGTAAAGTTATTATGTCAATATGATATACCATTACTTGAATTACAAAACAAACAATGAAGGGCACTTTGGACTGAGTGGGACGCCAGAGACCACAGTAACCGTTTAATCTTAATCAATAACTGAAACCTTTTCAGCACTCAACACTGTTTTCAGTTCAGAAATGGACAATTACGTAGTTTACCAATCGATACAGTTTCGCTCGATCCTTTCTGAAGGACACAACAGATGACTTCCATTAATTCGATGTTAACGTGTGTAGGTCTGTGTGGGGAGAAAAGGAGGGGAGATGAGATTACCCAATAACTTCCAGACCAGAAGTCAGATCACATACCCAATTCATCATTCATCTTCTGACAGGTCTAATAGCAGAGCGGCCAAATGGACACAGATGAGGGGGAAAAGAACGTCAGCCACGTTCCAACTCTAATTTGAAAACCACAGATTTTGTTGTTTGCAAAATTACTTGTTTTGGAAGAAAGAAATGACCACGTCGTCTGACGATGCCTGGCCACGAGCGTTTTCACGTCAGAAAAACTTTGACTCTCATAATCCTCGTCATCCAGGTTGGGAAACATGAAGATTGTGCTTAGTCACAGTCTAGAAATATTCACTGTGGGGGCCTTCTTGGATCTGGTGTCTGCCACAGCAGCACCCTCTCGTAATAGCAGCATCTGGTTTGGCAGGAATGAATAACGCTGTAACCAGTTGACCTGACTCAGAACCACCACACGGCTGACACGTTTTTGAATTACACATAATATAACTCATCCTTTTGATTACTACTTGTGCAAAAACTCCTGTTGTCATTGGCATGTAGATATCTTCAAAAAGTGAGAAGTAAAATGTCAGTTTTGAATGGATTAAAGAGGGAATTGTGTCCATAGTGCTTCCAACCAAAACCAGATCTATATTAAGACTTCCTGAAAGCTGTAGAAAAGCAAACTGATTTTTGCTCTAGATGGTATCAAACTGACACAACACCAGACTTCAGGACACAGGAACTCCAAGGAAACAGTTTGCATGTTTACCCAGTGTGTCCTAAAACAATAAAACATATATACTGGGCTCTATTAAAATCTGCTATCAAAGAGGAAATTCAAAATGGCATAAGTGCAATAGGCTGGGGAGCCCATTAAGGAAATCCGTATTTACACCACAGGAAATGGATTGAAGTTGAATTCCGCAGCCTTCTTCCTGATGTTCAAAGAATTCATACTGATCAAGGACATAAATGTGGAATGCCATTTGGCCTGTGAATGTTCCCCTTCAAGTAAGAAACCAGGGAAGACACTCAAGATAATGGCCTTTACTGACAAAAATCAAGACCTCTGTTTCGAGATCGGAAGTCTGTTCAGTCTCCTGTCAGGCCGTCCGTGTTTGTCCTTGAGAAAATCCTGTTGAAGTAGATTGAGTGTACATTTCCCAACATGTCAAATTGACGTATATATTTGTGCCTTTGTATATTTTTGTGTGTATTTACGTTTATCATCTGATGGATATACTTTTACATAATAAATGTAGGAAAAGTCTACATGTAAGCTTACACACAGACACATAACAAAAAAAAAAAGCATAGCAATAAATTGTTATTGTTGATTAAAATGTTTCTAATGAATATATTCAGTGAGCCAACCATGCCTTGTTTTTAATTCATTTTATTAAAAATTTACTGTAAAAAATGTAAAACTGTTTACATTGTCTGATTTCTTTCTTTTTTCTTTGTAAAGCATTTGGAGCTGCCTTTCTTCTATGAAAGGTTATTTTGATACAACAAATAAAGTTCATTGTTTTTTTAAATGAGATGTTACCAATTATTTAGACATTTTTAATTGCTAAGTCAGAAAAAAGAAATCATAAAATCCTACTTCTCATGTCTTAGTATTTGTAAGATTTTTGAAAGATTGACTTAAGACATTTTAATACCTATTGAGGCCTTTATTTTTAGATTAACGATATCAATGCCTTTTAAGACTTTTGAAAGAAATGCGGGAAGCCTGACAAGGTTGAATTAAACACTAAACATATACTGTAGCTGTGATACTGCTCCATTAACAATAAGCAAAACCTATATTGCACAAGACTCACTGAAGTTCTTTAGGATACGTTTGAGGATTTAAAGAACTTAAATTAATAATATTTTGTGCAAATTCAAGCCAATATAATTGAGAAAATTGCTGATTTGAAAATTGTACAGTATCAGTCTAGAAATAACGAGTGCATTATGGGTTATTTTACCTCATCTGGGCTGGACGCCTGGTAGACTCTGCATGTGTCTTCATAATGCTGCTCAGCCTCGGCCTGGTCTGTCACACCGTTGGCCTCGTACACGGGTGTCACGTTGTGCACCAGGGCGATGGCCTTCACGGCCTCATGAACTCGACTGCTGATAGTTTTGCGGACCTTAGTGGCTGCTGGAGCCCTGGAGGCTGGAAGGTCATGGGCGGGCTGAAGACAATTACAGAAGGCACTGTGATCAAAAGAAGGATACTACAGGGATCTGAAAAGAGTTATAACCTTTTCTAATGAAAATCTTTCATAATGGTCAAGATTTTTCTAAGAGAAATAAACAGGCTTTATGTAACTCCTATATATTTTAAAGTGGAGATGTTTAGCGTTTAGTTTATGAAACTAGCCGCTTCGCTAACAGCCGTTTCAATGACTGCTGTGATAGTGGCCCGTAAACACAACCACATGTGTGAAGTAAATATGAACAATTTGCTTTTGCATCGTGAACTTGCTATTTTTAGAAGCCTGTGCGATCCAGAGGTTAATGGTAGCGTCATTTAAGAAGTCCGGTCAGTGCTTTGCTTGGAGGCTAATCCTGTTTCCTGCTTCACTAACCTCTGGTGTCAAGGGGGACAAAGAGTGTCGTCTGAGGTCAGGAAGCATTCAACCAAACAATAATCACAAACCGATATGTTTCTTAAAACAATGCTCGTGGCTGTTTGTTTTACCCTTTCCCAAGATATTGGAATTTCAATCTTTTCTTTTCCGTTTGTTTTCTATATGTTGGGAGTGATGTTCAGTCGTTCGTTCTCTTTGACTGCATAGACGGGTGCATGTTCGTCTTACCTGCGTGTAGGCGCTGAAAACATGACTCTGTACTTCGTCCATTGAGTCCATCCCATATGCCACAGTTCCAAGATGGAGGCGCCTGAACACCATTTCATTTAGAGTGAGAGTTCCTGGTAAAGATTAGATTAAAGGCTTTAAAAAAAATGAAATTCCCCCCAAATGATAGATTATTTAAGGATCCTGTGCTATATGTCAGACTTTTGCATAAATATTGACGACAGAAAATATGAAATGGTATTTACATTTTGGTTGGTAAATGATTATCATTTTTGGAAATATCACAAGCATTAATATCTGTAAAAGTATTTTACATGACATTTACAGTTCATTTAGCAGACGCTTTTGTCCAAAGCGACTTACAATAAGTGCAAACAACCATGAAGATACAAACTCAGAACCGCAAGAATCTTGCAGGTACATTAGCTTCAAATTGGCCAAAACATTCTAAGTGCTACATACAGAATGGTTTTTAGTTTTTATTATTGGCCGAGGTGCAGTCGAAACAGGTGGGTTTTCAGTCTGCAACGGAAGGTGTAAACACTTTCTGCTGACCTGATATCAATGGGGAGCTCATTCCACCATTTCGGAGCCAGGATAGCAAACAGGCGGGTTTTATTGCTGTTTGTTTTTTTACTTTTTTTATTTCTACAAGGTTTGAATTTACAAACAGTTACTTAAAACAGAGTTTGCATGTCACATATGGTGATTGAAAAAAAATGGTAAGGAAGCCACATTCACTTTAAAAGCATTTTCCGCCAGTATATCAAAAAGACCTCAGGGGCCTCACGCGTACATTAGCCTGACCTGCAGACCCCACCGGCCTTATCACGCTCTGGTTGGGGAAATGGCTGATCAGTTTATTGGGCATGAGGGCTATAAATCTGATGTGTAACACCTCGCGCCTGAGGAAGTGCACTGGTGGAGGTGTTGTGCTCTGAAGGTGTGTATGGATGAGAGACTTTGGGCTTTTTTTTATGATTTAAGAGTCCAATAAGTAGCAGGTTCTCCGGGAGCAGAAACCCCACCACAGAGCAATACCCCCCAGGGAAGGAAACGACTTAACTCTGTCCTACTGGATACTTCCTTGGCAAATCCTCAGCACTATAACTCCTCATTTTAGTACTCCACATGCTGGCCTCAGTGATTCTTTTAGCCACATTTTTTATAAATCAAGAGTGTTGCTTTTCACTGCCATTTCCCAGTCTAACCTGTTTTGTCAGTCAGCAGGTAGGAGATGCGTCCAAGCTGTTCAGGTATGGTGCTAGCCCTCACCACCGTCCCAGGGATCTTGGAGTCTTTCTTAATCATCCAACTGAAAACCATCTTTCCCATATCCAGATTGACACGCAAACTGCATCAAATAAAAAATTAACAAACAGTGAATGAGTGGGGTTCACATGTACACACAATGCAACATGGCAGATGACTTTGAAGCAGAGAATCTTAAGTCGCACCTAATGGGCACAATGTGAGAGAAGAGCAGCAGGAAGCGAAAGATCTGGAGGTACCAGCGGCCAGCAAAGTGCTGGAGGGCCACCATGACCAGTGACACCACCACAAGGGCCCCAAACAGGATCTTTGTCAAACAGTTCACTTCCAAGTCGAACAAACCCACCTATCAGGAGCAACAGAGGCAGACATTGTGAATGTAAAAACAAATGGTCTGTGTATGTACAACATATAGTTCTGAGCAAATCAAAGTTTGCAATTAAAAGTTAAGCAAATGACAGAATTCATTTATTAAGAATAAATCCGATAAAAAGCCTTCATCTTCTTTTAAACTAAATGATCAAATGTTGGCTCTGGTTCACAGTACTTTACCTTGTGCCTTGGGTTGGAGGTGTTCATGACACTGCGCAGCTCCTTGCCTGTGTAAATCACAACCCCCACCACTGTGCCTGGAGTGAAGGAGAGAAAAAGAACTTAAAACACTGCCTCAGGTCAATATAATAAAGGTACAAACATAAAACACAGTGTGTCAAGAACATGTTTCCCAGACTTTTTCAAACGATGAATGTCATTTGGAATATAGAATGCAGACTTCCAATTGCTTAATGGCTAACATGTTATAACTTAAAGTGGCAATAGACACGTTTTTTGATTTAACTTATCATTATGACGTGAATGTTGATTGCACAACACGCGTTTAGATTGGTTCCCTATAAGCCTCGCTTCACTATGCAATTATGTCTTCCAGCGGGTACGCACTCCCGGGGATGAAGGCTCCATTTACGGCACAAAACCTTGGAAAACAAAATGCCGCGGGTCGTGTGCAGCGTTGTCAACTATTTTCCAATGAAAGTGGCGATCAGCACTAGCTCAAAAAGTTGCCAGATGACATCCTTTGCGTATTGGTGATGTCATTGCACACTCATTTGCATAACGCTTAGTGGTTGTGTCAGTCGCAGCGAGGGAGAGACCCCGTGCTGTTTTAACCTTTATCTGCACTGTCCCTTTGCTGTTGTAGCGCTGTAAATTTCCCCGCTGTGGGACGAATAAAGGTTTTCTGATTCTGTTACGCATTGCATTGGGAATTATTTACAATATAATATATTTCTTGCTTTTGCCGTTATTGTCTGAATAAGTCGCTAAATATGGCGCTAGTAGTAGGCTCTGAGGAAGTCAGTTATTTACCAGAGGCAACAACGGTGCTGGCCCACAGGGTGTTTTCAATGCTGAGACTTTCGTTGACTGGGGGGTCTCCATCTTCCTGTAACAGTTGAGATGACATATTGCTATGCTTGGTAAAGAAGTTTTGCAAACATTGCTGGCTTAACACGTACATCCGTTAACAAATATTAAGATAAGGAGGAAGAAGACTTCTTTTGTTCTCCTGAAAGGTTGCATAACTGAGGGATTTTCAAACTTATTTTGCTGTTAAAGCCTTAATTAATGACTCACCTCCACTTCTCACAGTGAATCTGATACATTTCATATCAACTTAATCATTTAATGTCATTAAAAAGAGAATTCTGCTGCCTGTTTTATTAAAGGGTGGGACTCTCGTTTTATTCCTATTAGCTCACATGCTGTATGTAAAGCGTTTTGCCAGATTTATTCATTTCTAAAATTGAAATGAAAATTGGGAGCTTAGGGTTCAACAGAATAGTAAAGTAAGCACTCACCCTGGTGAAAGTTCCAATAAAGTTATGGATATCAATATTTGGTTCCTCTGCATACACATATGATCGGATTTGTAGAAGGTCCTGTGTGACATCAAAAACATGGTTTAGGTTGGATGGCTGACAGGAAAAAGTGACTGAATAATGACAAACGATTGAGGATAAGATGAGAACAAGAAAAGCGTTGCCTCACATCAAACATCATGCAACTATCTCCGAGAATGTACAGTATCACGCACATGGACACCAGATGCATTTATATCATCCTTTACAGTTTATGCCGCAACAATTTTTGCTCTATGGTACTGCATTTTACATTGAAGACCTTTGCTCGAGGCTATAATTAATAGACAAACTGCTTTGACAGACATTCCCAGACTTCTTTGACAAAGATTATTTTTTTATTTTATTATTATCTTGTCTATCCTGAGGCACATTTTGTTATCTCTCAAACAAATAACCTGCCAGCAGGGGCTCAGAGAGCATGAGATGACAGACACTGCACAGGTGGGAAAAGCAGCAGTTCAGGGTTGAACTAGACCCAGGGCTGCAACTAACAATCATTTAAATTATTGATTAATCGGCTGACTATTATTTTGATTAATCATTAATTGTTTTGTCCATAAAATGTCTGAAAATAGATAAAGATCCAAAATTCACATCTTCAATGTGTCTTGTTTCGTCTGACCAATAAATATTTAGGATTATGAACAAATAATCCATTATCAAAATAGTTAGTCAATTCATTTATGGTCAATGGCCTAATTGATTAATACACAAATCGTTTCAGTTCTGGACCAATGGATCAGCTTGCCAGTAGCAGCCATCACTCGCCTTTTACTACATATCAAATCAACAGCCACCTCTGAGAAGAAGGATGTTTCGTAACAATAATTTGTCAAATCTATAGTTAAATGTCACAATCCTTTAACAGATTTTATTTATTAATTGATTGGTCAGGATAAGGCCCACACTGATTACCCACCAAGCAACTGGAGACTAAAGCTAAATATAACATTTTGGTTGAAAATAAATAAATACAATAACACTATTTTTATTTGTATAATATTGAATTTAACCGTATCATACTGAAAATTGTTACAATTAATGGACTTATTGACAATATCTGCATGAATATTTGCCTTTAGAAACCCTGCACTCGAGTTAAATCCCTACTCTGTCCTAATGAGTGGCTCCTTGTGCAATGACATGTACTCATCAGTTCTTATTTCACAAAATACAAAGCACAGAGTTCAACATACAATTTTCTCCTGAACCTTACTACCTCTCTCCATCTTTATTTTATGACTCACGGCAGCAGTTGGCAGTCTCTGCGTGCAGGCCACTGGGAGGCGTAGTTTCCAGTCCGTCTCTCCATCCAGCTGGTCAGTCCGCAGGAAACAGGAGCCTGGGAAGGAGAAGACAAGAGCAGCCACTGATGCCAGAAGGAAACACATTCACCCCTAGGGGGCAACAATAGATAGGCTTTTAGTTGGGGGGTGGGGGGGCATCACACTCTATTCTTGATAGTGGCCTTGATTGCGCAAATCCCTACATTCATATTTCAATAGACACTAAAAGCTACTGTCGACTGTTGCTGGCTTCTGACCGCTTTTTAAGTTCCTAAGTTTGGATGAATACATGAAAAAGGGCAATAAGACAATCTAGCATTGAGTCACAAATGAATAGCAGCAACTTCTGTGAATGGAACAAAGCTGCATATCAATGTTGGGATAGAGGTGGAGGCATCCATCAAAGCCCATCCCCCCCAACTGGCTTACATGCGTCATCCTGCCCAAAAGTCCCAATCCTGGCCTGGGCCCTTCATAATTGACCTAATGGCCTCCACATGGAAGAGAGATAACCGAGCAGCACTATTTCCAGTAAAGCAAAGCTGTTGTTTTTCTTCCTCCAACAGGAAGACTCAACAACAACATGTAAGCTTTACTTACAGAGAAACATTTGGGTTTTCTGGAAGCAGAAAATAAAACATGTGCTGTGCCTTGCAGGTTGTTTTTTTTTTTTTTTTAAATGGACTTGTATGTATTTTGTATATGTGCAAATAAACAAGTGCAATGCAATTCTCCAAGTTTGTGTTATCACACATCTTGTTCTTATCCATATTTGATTATTCAGATGAAGCATCCTTCTCTCATGTCTCCTGTTCTCTCTTTGCATTTGATCTTTGAGTGTCCCTGGATTTTCCTTTTCATTATCTTCTCATTTGAAAGACAAAACCAGTCATGGAAGATGAAGAAAGAACAATGTTTTGTCTACAGCGCCCACTGCACCGCACTTTGAGTGATAGTTTAGTACTGGACTCAATTTCAATTTAGACATTGTAGGACTTCCTGTCCTGGCTCAGGGCTAATCCCTGCACCTCAGCGCCTTTTTTTAAACAAGTCATTTCCCCAGCCAGCCTGTTGTGGAGATCTGGATGAATGACCAGCAGATGTTTACCATTTCTTTCAGAGGTCCTTAAAAAGATCATGTCAGCAGGAACACGCTGGTTCTACAAAGAAAGGCAGAAAGAAAAACATCACTTTAACATCACTTCCTGATCCTGCACTCCCCCCCTCCCCGATCCCTCCACTGCTCTTTAACTGTAGACAAGTAAGACTTTTAGCTTTTCATGTGCCACATTACCAACAGCCAGTCAGTCAAAATAATAAGCCCTGCAGCAAATCATCCTGCCGTGGCCTGAACAGGACCCTGACCAGCTTTTACACTCTGCCTGACCTGGTCCCTCCACGACACTAGACAAATTCTCCTTTCAATTCACCTGGACAGCTTCCCAAAAATTGGTTGATATTAAAGTCCAATAAATGTGTAATATGACTCTTTAAAAGCAGGTTAAATAAGAAATTCCAACACTTCCTTTTTTTTGTCACCTACTGGTTTCACCACTGCTGGTTCTGAACAGTCACATTAGTGATTCGTGTAGGGCGACACGTGGGACCTTTCCTTCTGCTGCTTTCAAATGAGTGATTCAGAAAGAAGGCCTCAGTTGGAAACTGAAGACAGGACTCACTTCTCGTGTTTCATGTACAAAGACCTCAGAGAATCCCCTCTGTCCACCAGAAGAGCAACACAACACATTCCCCAAGAAAGCTCAAACTAAATTGGATGTTTTAAACAACTCAAAATGTAAAGATGACAAAAGAAATATACCAATAAATAGTACTTAATTGAATTTGTGTTTGAGATCTAATTAAAAAGGTATTTTAGATACCTGCGCATGCATTGAGTTTGACAGGCCGAGGCTCAGCATTGATCACAAGATTACAAAATCTTTACTAACTCCTTTCACCTCAGTCACCAGTGGAGCACAGAAGATTAACAACCCCCTCATTATTCGCTGTCATATAAATGGTAACTTGACAGTTCCAAAAAGCAAACTATTCACAGATGTGGAAGAAACAATCTTTAACAAACCTTTTCCACGATTATAAGATCTCCAACTTGAATACCGCTGCTTTTAACCTTCACTGTGCCTGAAATGCAGAAAAATGTTAAATGTTATGGAAGTGTTTAGTAACTTTGTATGTCATGTGACATATACAATTCAAATGAACCAATTATGTAGTTTTCATTAAATATGAACCATCCTTTTTTTTTTTTTTTTTTAAATAACTTTTTTTTTGGAGCATTTATGGAAAGATCATATCTAAAAACACATCTTGTTTTCTAATTCAATGTGATTTCAGAACATGAACGTCTTCTTTTGGTGAACTGCTGTCCTGCATGCCTCAGCGGTCACCCCAGTGAATTTGGGAAAGTCGTTTTCTGTGCAGATTTGAAAGAATGCTGGGGGAGTTGAGCCTTTTCTCTCATTCCACTTGAAATGAACAGGCAAAATTGTTTGGAAGAGATCACTGACCCTTGACCTCTGTCGTGACCTCTGGGCTTTGCATATGTAAGACATTAAAGCACATTAATATTGCTATGCATTCAGCTTCACAGGACTTCACATTAGTACTCCGCGGCAGTAATTAAAAATAAAAATAACTTTTTACTAATTTTCTCAGCAGCCTCACCATGCAGAAACAAAACAAACAAAATCTAAAAATAAAAGATGAAGCTTGGATTCATTTAAGGAAGTGCTTTTTATCTCATGCACATTTGTTGCCAAACACTCCATCAGAGCTGCAACATTACATTTACTTAACTGATTAGTCGATCAACAGACAATTCGCAAGCAACTATGTTGTTAATCGCTGTGTGCCAAACATTCACATGTCCCAGCTTCTCAAATGTGAATATTTGTTTGCTTTTCTTTCCTCAGTAAACTGAATTTAAAAAGTAATTTGAATAATCTATTTAAGCAGTGAGATTTATTTATTTATAGACAAAAACGATTAATTGATTAAATCAACAAAAGTTAGACAAAACAATTTCAAACAGTTTCTTCCTCAGCTAGAAAACAACACACCAATCTCCGACACCGTAACGTTTCTATAAACCACAATATATGCACGGGGGCCGCTATCATGGAGGCAACCAGTCATTGTGTTTATGGGTAAAACAAGCTGCCACATCAAAGGGGCAAAGTGATGGAAACCACAAGAGGTCCCCTGCTTTTTATTGCTGGTAGCACTTTATACCAAGGCCTCTTATGTACACTTTTACATCTCTGCTTTGAATTACCCACCATTTCCCCTAGCCCCAGTAAGTTTTAATAGGACCAACCTCCTACAGTTAATAGACGCTGATGCTAAGAAATAAACAACATGGTTCAGATATCACACAGCCGAAACATAACCAATGTTGTCCTCTAAGGCTCCAATGCTTACCTCTTGTTGAAAGCTTGCTGTAAATCTGAGAGTTCACTTCTTTGTCCCGAAGGTAGCATCTTATTTCTTCAACCGCCTCTCTCATGATGGTAATAGCCAAAACAAGACCCTGGAGCGTGAAATGTCAAAATTGAAACGTCATTTTCTCCAATGCAGAGAACAACAAACCGACGTTATACACGTGAAAGCTGGGGCAACTGTGTTTAACTGTGAAACACCGGAGCCTTATTTCAATCAGAAGTCACACTGAGCATCGTCAAAGAATGGAAAATAAAGTTGATTGACCAGAATAATTAACAGTTAGTGAAATGCCACATACCAGAGGGACCCAGTAGGTGTAGAGCGCACCTAAGCGTAGCTCTTTGATAAATTGAGAGCAGGCCAAAAGCAAAAAGTACAAGTTGAAGAAGTACTTGAACTGATTGAACAGCACCTGCGAACATAAAACAAAGAAGCACAGTGAGGTGAGTGAAATATTTGCAGTGTGGTAAGTTATTGAGCCTATCTGACATTTACTGCTAGGCCATGACTGATTTTGATAGGAAAATGTATTTGACTCCATCGGACTCCATTAGCCTTGTTAAAGCACTGTTTTAGTGACTCGTCGATGAAAAGTCATGTTAACATCTATTAATATAAATTGACAAAATGAAAAATTACTTCAGGTGTACATAAAACATTTGTTTCATATTTTGTGTGACAATTTTAACGATGTTTCCTTTCAAATAAAACTGCTCTTTTAGGGGATCCAATTCTGTTGCCAGAACCAGAATCTGTCATTTTTAAGCAAAAATGCCTGAAATTCACAGGTTGTTGCTTCTCAAGTGTTAATATTAGCTATTTTTTTAAATCAGCATTTCAGCTTGTTTTTTTTAGCACAAAACAAGCATTTTTAAGACCCTTTTCTTCTTTGCTACACACATTTTTCCTTGTTTTCTGACACTAACCTGACAATTTTCTTTCATAGATTATTTTGAGAATTTACAATGCAACGTCAGAACAAAACAATTCATAAAATCCTGCTTCCTGTACTTTTGAAAGATTGATTCAAGACACATTCATGCCAATTAAGGCCTTGTTTTTTTTTATCAACTAATTCAATGACTTTGGAGACTTTTTTAAGGATCTGCAGGAACCCTCGCAAATCATTCAAGAAACTGTTTCTGGATGATACAATTCAGTGAAATAATAACTTGACAAATTAAAAAATGTCCTGAAATTGATGGAAAATCTGAGTTAAAAAATCTGATATTTCCTCAAAGATCGTCCTCGTTGGCCTTATAAACAACCCAAGAGATATGAAACAATGTGTAAACACACTCCTCCACTAGTTTCATTCTTTAAATTAACACTCATGCTTTAACTTTGCCCAACTTCATTACCACCAGTGTGCCAGATGACTACCAGGGGACACTTTGGGTCTTCACATTGCTACTCCTGTACGTCATTTTCAAAACTGTTGCCTGTTGGAGTGTAGAGATCAATGAAACCACGCACAGAAACATAAAGACTATAATATGTTCTAGTGAGAAGAACTTCTTGACATGAACTGAAGAAAATAAAAAATCGCAATTTGCAATGCAAAAAGGCTTCGCTCTTGTCTTTGGCTTTCCAAACAAATTTGAGCTACTTTCAATGTCTGACTTCACATACAAAAAAAAAAGTCATAAGATCTTAAGACAACTGAATGTCTGAAAAACAAATACATATGTAAATCAGGCTGGGGAAAATGCGAGGGTAAAAAAAAACACAGCTTAGGAAGAATTTGTCAGCCCTTCCTTATTCTTCTAAGAATTTGAATGTGATGTGGTGCCATGAGACCATGTCGCTGTTAGTCCAAATGTGACTGAAACAAACAAACTAAGACCTTCATCTTAACATGAGACATGTTGTAGTTTTGTTGTTTCTGTCTCACTGGTGGGTTCTGGTGAATGTTTCTTTCTACTGTCTGATAAACTAAAGATAAAACAAATGATAAATAATAAATGCCACTCTTCATGATTAATGATCTCCTCCTAATACAGTCCGACATGTGATGTGAAGCCTCACCAACATATCTGGCTGGTACATTCCTATGACAGTGCAAACAGTGCATCCGTCAGGAAATAGGCGTAAGTCATATAGGGAAGTAAAAATGTAATCAGCATCTATGTGTCTAAACATTTGGAGGCGTTCTAATATCTAGTCGTTCAAGATTTGGCTGAACATAAGCAGACAAGACTACATTATTCTTTAACTGAAGTTAGCATAGAAATACAAATAATATTGAAATGTGAGGGGCGTTGAGACAATTTGTCAGTTTAAGAATTAGTTGATCGACAGAAAGTTTATTTAAAAACTATTTTGAGAATTGATTCATAGTTTGAGTCACTTCTCAAGCCAAAATGACAAACCTGTGCTGCTACCAGCCTCTTCAATGGAAGTATTTTCTGTTTTTCTCCGTTTGATATTATTGAAAACTGAACATCTGCGGGTTTTGAACTCTTGGTCGCATAAAAAGGAGTGATTCATAGACGCCACCTTGGTTTCTAATGGACATTTTTCGTTATTTTTATGACAATTTATACATTAATTTATTAATCGATTCATCTGGAACATAGCTGTCAGATCAGCTTTGATGTGATACTCTGATCCATGGCGATTTAACATGAGTCAAACACTGCAATGACCACACACTGTTGCTAGTGAAGTCATTGGTACAAGATGAAAGCCAAGACGATGGCTCCTAAGATTATGATTGTCTTAATGGCAAAATATTTCTGACAAGTGATAATGAATCAGAGCCAGGCTGAGAGAGGTGGGTGGTGGTTTTGGGGGTTAACGGGAAGGAGGGTGGAAGGGTGACCTTTGACTGACACTAACCGCAGGCAGGAAGGTGAAGAAGTTGTACTTCTGGTTGTTAATGACATTCCTTGGGTACCTCTGCTCCCTCTTTTCTGGGTGGCCTAGCCACACGGTGCGGGGACGGAAGTCCCCCATGCCACAACATCTCGACCACGGGCAGCACCTGAGAGGAAAAGATGGGGAAGGTTGGAGAATATCTGCTGAGGAACGGACTTAAATTAACAATAAATGGGATTTAGATAAATAATTTAAGCTACTTCGCTTTAAAAATAATTCTGTAGTTTGACTCGTAACCCTGGGTTGTATAGTGTGAAGCTGTTGAGGTAAAGGCTCCATTTTTAATGAATTTCCTGTCACATCTCTTAGTTAATGTGTTGCTTATTGCAGCTACAAACACGGAAACACAGAACAGACAAGGCTGAGCTAAAGGTCCATGATCTAGAGAGATTATGCTTTACAAAATAAATATTAACTTCATCTGGAAAAAGGGTGACCACTCCCTTCGCTCTACCCAAACAAAGCATTCCATATCAATAGACTAAGAGCCAAGTGGCCTTATGATTAATAATGGAACTACTTTCTCAGTTATAAAACACTTTCTATACAGTATAGGCACAAAGCCTCTATTTTAATGCAGACAAAATGGTTCCTTTAAAGAAAGGGCACTGAGGAACAAATCCTTTTATGACAGATGACTCAGTTTTTTCGACCGCGGTCATTTTTACAGAATACTCTGATAACCCTGCAGTGGACACCAAACAGGTTCCTCTCCAACCTAATACGCAGTGTTTCTCGTATCCAGGAAGAAACTAAACCTATGGTTATATCAGGTTATATGATATATACTCGATTTGAAGATAGAATTTTTTGATTGATTGAGTTTATTGACAATATATCCAAAAAATAAATATGTGACATACTGTATATATATATATATATATATATAGAGAGAGAGAGAGAGAGAGAGAGAGAAAATAAATAATATCTGCACAGTCTCTTTGTATGGTATAAAAAGGATAACACACAATTAAGCACAAGAGCTCATTTCCATTGTGGTCCTTTAAAGGATTGTACTATTAATTATTGTGTATGTTGCAGAATAAGACGATAATGGGCTCTGTCTTTGTAAAGCAACTCCTGGCTTCTGTAATCTTGAGTGAAAGAATCCTCCTGTTGCTGTTTTTAGACCCCAGACATCTCTCACAGAGACGGATAACCTACAGTGAAGGCGACTGTAGATTAGGGCTGCAACTAATGAGAGGCCTTTTACACACAAGACATTTTGACATGTCGCAGTAGTTAGAGACACAGGTGTAAAGAATAAACTGAATGATGCTGTGCTGTTCCTACTACTCTATATCTATCTATACTATATGTTTGTTATTGATTATTCTGCCAAATACTTTCTTGATTAATTGTTAGGAGTATCAAATATCAGCCCAACGTACAGAGGGATCACCGTGTTAACCCTTGTTTTACTTCAAAAAATATTTTTCGAAAATATTGAAGAATGCCCAAAAGAAATTTCCCAGAACCCGAGTTGACACAATGTCTTGTTTTGTCCAACCAACAGTTCAATATCTGCAATATACGATTCATTCGTTATCGTTGCCACTTCATTTTACTGATTTACTGCAGATCTTAATGCTTTACAAGTAAAACATTTTATGAGAAATAAATAATATAAAAAAATATGGCGGTTATGTTTTCAGTTCGGTTTGTGTGTCTGTCAGCGTATCCAAGTCACATGCCGGATAAACAAATGATGTTTTGAGGTCTGCACTCTCCAAGTGCCTTTCTATTTGATATAGCTTATAGGTACCTCCAGCTAAAACTAATGCAGTCTCATACAACAGTCCTTCAAGAAGGTTATAATGTTGTGTTTTTGTTGAAGCTGTTTAAATTTTTTTTTTTTTATTTATTTTTTTTTAAAAAGGTGTTGTTTCAACTTCAGGATTTGAGGATATCATTTGTAGTGCATTACACAGAGATGTGTTTCTCTCATTTTGCATGCCCTCACTGATATAACATAAGATTGAACTGAAAACCTAACATTATTACCTCCATGCAGGTAGTATCTATTGCAGGACTTCTGCACTAGCCTGCATTAGTTCTAGCTAAGTGTACCTAATAAACTGGCAACTGGGTGTAAAACTACCATGTCAGGGTGGTAATGTGAACCGGAGGCAATGATGGCCATGATGCAAACTGCAGAAAAATACAGTACATAGAGCAGCTAGCTCTACAGGCCAACATGTCTGCATTATGGCAGCTTATTTTCAGACATTTTGTCTTTGTATAATGTGATTATTACAGGGAGGTGACATCACCGTGATAGCCTGAACAGACTATTGGCTGCATTTCAGCACTGTGTCTCTGCCTTGTACGTGTTTCTCCATCATCGTCCATGAGGCCTGCCCCTTTACGTGCTGGTCAAAAGATAACACTTACAAAAGCATTGTTTAGCCTGGCATGTGAATCAAGCACACATTAGCTTTCAAAATCAGGGCCTACTTTTCTGCGGAGCATCTGCTCTTTGACAGACTGAGATCCAGCCTACCGAGCTAATATTGACATGGGCGTCAAATGCACTTGCTTCAACTGCACCCCGGAACAAGGATGTCTCCTGGAGCTGTAGCTAGCTGCTTTGAAGCTACAATAAATGGCCACATCATTTGTAATAACATGTAAATGCACCTGTCAGCCGTTGGTGTTTCACTTAACTGTCTTTCCCCCCTTAAGTAAAACCCTCCACCGCTAAGCTAGCAATAGAGACAATGTCGACGCGCTCCTGTAAACAATTTAACGGCCAAACTGACATTAGCAGAAGCCGAAGAGCGAAATACGTCAACAAATGACTTCATATTAATATTTATTTGTCGTATAACGCCCTTACCCATTTCTGTGTTTACTGTCGTTTCTTTTCGGCCGCCTCACGGGTTGTAGGGGGATATTGTCGGTCATTCCTGCAGCTCCCGGTAGCGGGTGGAGGCTGTTGTCAGTCCGCCTGGCAGTAGCGGTTCTGGGCGGAGGCTTCCCTGCTGTCACTCACACGGGACGGTCGGAGGTTAGCGCTGCTGCTGGGTCAGTTAACCTGCTACACACCCAACACACTTCATCTCACTGAGGCCCTTTTCATAACATAATATTTTTGATTTTTATCATCAATATTTGTTAAGAGGGCTGAGTAAGTCTATTCTATTTATATATCGCGTGGGGTGTGATTAGTAGCAGGGAGTTACATGTCTTATCTGTGTAACTATAACATCAAATGAATAGTTTACCTATGAAGTATTTCTGGTGATAGGTAGCAACAAAAGCAACAGGGGAGAATGTGTTTATGAAAAAAGTCTGTCATCATACTTCTGTGTATTCTAAGGCTGATTTGGGGAAATTACTGAGCTGTGGTGTAAAGTTAGGCAACATTTACTCAAGTAGGCCTACTGCCCTTAAGGATGGTTTTAAGATACTTGAGTAGGCATATTTACATTTTCTGCTACTATATTTCTACTCCATTACATTTTATACTGTATGTCCACCACATTTATTTAACAGATATAAATAATTGTAACTTTCTTACTAGAAGTTGCCTACTCAGATCTGGTACTTAAGTAAAAGTAGCAATACCACAATGTCAAAATACAAAGTAAAAGTCCTACATTTAAAATCTTATCTAAGTAAAAGTACACAGGTATTAGCATCAACATATTCAAAATAACACAAGTAAAAGTAGCCTACTCATATGCAGAATGGCCATTCTCAGAATATTACAGTATATCACTGGATTATAATTAATGATGCATTAATGTGTACATCCCTAATGTTGCATATGGTAGAGGTGGAGCTCATTTTGATTACTTTATATCGGCCTAATGTTTGGTAGCTTAATCCATGGTAATATTTAATAATAATGTATTTTGTATTAATAATCTGAATCTGCAAAGTAGCTAGAAACTAGAAAGTTTTTTAATATATGTAGGCGAGTAAAAGTACAATATTTTCCTCTGAAATGCAGTGCGGTAAAAGTAGAATAAAATGGAAATAGTACCTCAAAAATCGGATTACAGTATTTGAGTAAATGTACTTAATTCCTCTACTAGATGTTACATTACAAACAGGTATGATGAATATATGGAATATGATGCATTATAACAGATTAAATACAGGTGTCAGCTATTGTGGCCGATTAGACCTTCTCAGGTTGGACTTTTTCAAAAATATTCTGGGATTTGAGGACACCGCCAAAGTCCAACTTGTTCCACAACAAAACTAACAGGTAAATTAGACATGTTAGTCAAGCCCAGACTGTGCACGTTGATGCAATCCTGAGGTATAATCTTGCAAAATAAGTAAAAATACCTGAGCCTGACCATGGGATTTTAGAACTGTATATTAGAAATTAATTCATATAGCTCCACCTCAACCAGCTTCTGCACATTAAAATGCTGCTTACATTTTCACGCATCAATAACGATAATCTACCAACAAAATACATTTAACCCTCAGAATAACTTTTTATTTTATTCCTGATACTTAATGTACATTTAGCTGGTAATACTTATGGTAAGTACTTTTACTCTAGTAGTTTTTTTCAATGAAGGACTTTATACGTTATGGTAGCCGGTTTCTACTTTTATGCAAGTAAAGGATCTGAATACTTCCATCACTGCCAGACTTTGACTTCAGTCTGTAATGAAGAGACACTGCAGTCTCATCATTTTGGGCAGCCGCCACAGTGAAAATGTCTTTGTATCCTGCGCCATGCTAGAATTTTAACTTTTTGCATTCATATGCCCTATGTATTTTACTTTGTGAATGTTTGGACAAGTGTAACATCAAATGGTCTGGTAAAAACAGATGACTGTTCTTGAGAGAGCTGTTGTATTGTAGTACAGGGGTTTCTCATTATTCACTGTACATCCACTGGTTGGACTGCACTGCAACGACATTTAAGTATTGCATCAGGTCAAATTGCCACAGTATAGTTGACCAACAATGAATTGTGGACACACGATTGGAGAGCAGGCTTCAGTTGTTGATGCAAATGGCTGTTCGTTGAAGATGCAAAATGGCAAGGGATTAATGGCTACTACTAACAGTCAAACACTACAGTCATCTGAAGGTTAATTGATGTAAATAAGGGATTTTATGTACATTTGAACTCTGTGCTGGGGTTGAAGTTAAGTTGTAGTTACACTATCATAAGTGTCCAGCCACAGACAGATTCCGTCCTCCGTTAGCAGCTCGAATAGGTTTGCCAACAGTGTTTTCAGTGATGAAGTAATGACAGGATAAATACTGAAAAAGTCACCCTGATTTTATTTTTCAAAATCAGAAAATATTTAGGTGTAGGAAACATTTGAAAAACAAAAACATTTACATTGTAAACAGGCCAAATTGGCTCAACATCACTTGAATTGTAGAGACCAACCCGAAAGCAGTTTTGACATGGTTTGCTAAAGAAAGGCACAACTTGGCAAATGCATATCGATAAGGAATGTACAGCAGGGGCCTACAAAGTACTCTGACCATTCTGAGTTGTGTAAAGTGTCCAGTGATACATTCATTACCGTTCAACTCAGCAGGTTGAGAATGAAAATCTCATCGTATACTCGAGAATGTATCGGGGGGGAAACAAAAGAAAAAAAAACAAAACATACAGAGCATTGCGTTGAGAGTAGGGGGTGTGGAGGACAACTAAAATCTAAACGAGGTAGAACTTACCCCCTCACCTCAAGCATTTTGTGAATTATAAATAAATTAATGAGATGATACTACAAGTTGATACGATAACCTTAGGAAGAGAAGAGTGAAGTCTAACAATAACTAAATGGTTGTTACACACAAAATTGACAGGAAGGAAAAGTAAACAAAATTGTTGATTTGCCCTTTTACCATTCAGCCATCACAATAAAAAGCAGTGAAATGTGACTATAAAATGTAAATGCAACCAAAACCTGTAATAAAGTGCAGGCATGAGAACATTAAGCATACAATAGCTTTCAGAGCTCAGCCAACTAAATTTGAATCTGCCGATTTACAAGTGGAATATGTTAGGGGGGGATAAATTGTTAACTGATGAAAATATAAAATGCAATGCTACAACACACCAATGTATCAGTCCAACAGAGCCATCATAGCAACCTTATGGTTCAGTGAAAGACAACAGCAACATTTGTACAATTCTAATTAGGCACTTGGCAAAGAAAAAAAAAAAAAAGGTTTGCGCATTACCTACCGTATTTTAGCGCTGACGCAACAATGATGAAAGCCCATTTTGTAATCTACATGACCCGAAACGGATGGGTGAACTGTTGCATGTTGATTTAATGGACAAAACACTGGAATAAGCTGTCAGTCTGATCAAAAGCTCCTTCAAAATGAGACATGCTAATGACATTTACCACTACAAAAATGTACAATGTCATAAAACCTATGGCACACAATGAGCTAAAGTAGTCATTCTAGATACATACGGTTAACTACACCAATATTTCTGAACACTGAGACATGGTGTCCTTTAAAAGTCATGCCCTGAAACTTCCTATTAAAGTCAAAATCCTTCAAAAAGTATCGAGGAGACAAGTCTGAATTCAACAGTTTCAAGTAAGTTATACATTCAAACTTCTGGATAGACAGCAAAACAAAAGTCACAGGAGAAAAATACCCGCATATATATATTTATATCAAATAAAATACAACTACAGTAGTTATATCAAGTTCAACTAAAAATAACACTTGAGAATCTTTCAGGTCAGGAGGGGAGAGAGCTGCAATGATGTTTGTGGAAAAACTCAACCAATCTAGGCCGATTCTACAAGGTTCTCGCTGAATATTGATTGTACCTCATTCAAAAAAGGAGACGTTCAAAAATTGAGTTCAGGTGGTAAATTGACTGAAGGCTAAAAAGCCTAGTTAACTGCAATTTTACCCTCCTCCATGAAATGTGGGAACTGTGATTTTGGCACGCTGCTTGAGCTGTTCTTCTCCATTTCAGCCATTGAGGCAGGCAAGCCAGAGTGGGATCCATCCATCTTCATGAGGCCCCCAGTGGAGCCAATCAGCGGCCCACCGCCAGGGCTCCCAGGGAGTGGGATGCCACCGCCCTGGATGACAGAAATTTCATTGGTCTTCATGGTCAGGCCCCCACTGAAGGCAGCAGCATACTGGTTCCACAGAGACTGGTCAAAGTTCATTGGTGGAGCACCCAGTTCTTTGGGGGCCTGCATCATTTCTGGCAACATCTTGGCCTCGGAGCTCATCGCCATCAGCGCCATGGGATTATCAAGAGACAGACGCTGGCCACGCCGCGACGTGTTATTCCACATGTGAGTGCCGATGTGCACCTAAAGACAAGACACATTATTCCCAAGCACAAACTAAAAAATCATCGGCACTTTGTCAGAAAACATTGACATACCTTTAGATTGCCCTTGGTGGTGAAAGCCCTGCCACAGATGTTGCAGGCAAATGGCTTCTCCCCTGTATGGGTGCGCTCGTGGATCTGCAAGGCGCTAGCAGATGAGAAGTTCTTGCAGCAGGCATGACAAACGTGCTGTTTGCTTGATCGTCGCGGTGTGCTGGAGATGGAGGGCATGGCTGTTCCCTGAGGCATATGGGAGCTGAACAAACCATGAGGGCCCAAAGAATTCTCTGGAGGAAGCTTCATCTCCAGACTTGCCAGACTTGATGGCATCCTCATGAACGACATGTTACCAGGAACTGTTTGACACAACAAAAAAAAAAAAAAAAAAAAAAGGGAGGGAGGAGGAAAATGTGAGCATCCAACATGACAGCCTCGAAAAAATAAGTTTCTGATTAAATACTTTTCTAATAAACTCACCGTAGTCTCCGTTTGTGTATGGCATGCCAGGTTCTTCTTTGATCACTTTGGGGGTGAAGCTGCTGGAAGCGGTGAGGTCAAGGGCTCCACTAGACTCAGTGACACCTTGAGCGCCACCATCAGACTCTGGTTTAGAAAAACTGTGTGCAAATTCATTATCGGCAGACTCGGGAGATTTGCTACTACTCATGTTGTTGTTTAGTGGGGAAGACGCGTGAAAGGACATGGCAGAGTCAGAAATAGCAGGGCTGCGGCCATTCTGGTATTCCTGCTCTCTGGGAGCTGGGAGAGATTCTTTGGATGTTGCCTCACTTTCCGAAGCCGTGCTGCTCTGTCGTTTCAGTGCAAGAGCAGAGGTGAGATTCTTCAAAACATCCAGGCTGGAAAGCATGACGGGGGTAGCATGATTCTGTGGTTGTTCCTCAGAGGCAGGCGGGAGGGAATCCGAGGGGTCGTTCGGCTTTTGGGAGTTCAGCTCTGGCTCATGATCCTCGATGCTCGCTTCAAAACCGATTATATCCGTAGAATTCTCCTCCGATAGAGATGACTCCATTGCTTCTGCCGCTTCAAACTGGGCTTCCGGCATCGGGGTGTTGGGGATCTGCCCACCCATGTGCATACGGATGTGCTGCTGCAGAACCACAGCGTTTGTGAACTTCTTCTGGCAGATGGGACACGAGTGCTGCATTTTAAGAGGAGTGTTAGCCCTGTGCACGCCGTAATGGGCCTTGAGGTTACCCTTGGTGGAGAATGCACGGCCACAGATTTTGCACTTGTAGGGCCTCTCGCCGGTGTGTGTGCGATAATGCATTTTGAGTGAGCTCTGGCAACTAAGCACTCTATGGCA
Organism: Bovichtus diacanthus; assembly: GCA_943590825.1. Taxonomy (NCBI): domain Eukaryota; kingdom Metazoa; phylum Chordata; class Actinopteri; order Perciformes; family Bovichtidae; genus Bovichtus; species Bovichtus diacanthus. The sequence goes on along the minus strand of CALSBV010012228.1, from coordinate 5,388,751 downwards.
GATTACGCACTCATTTGGGTCACTGGTCCTCTTTTCCAGGCCATCCACCATCTGCTGAAGTTTTGCAGTTCCAGAGCTTTGTTCCCCTATGAGGGAATTACCATTCATATGATGCAGTGCTCCAGGCAGTTCTTTAGGATCCTTCTGATGCGGAGTCACTCCCGCGTCTTGGCCAAACACATTAGAGGAAACGGTTGGGGAGCAATCACTTGTTGATGGGGAGGGTCTCTGGGAAAACGGGTCCCCTGCAAAGCTGTCAAATGTTGTCTTCAATCCTGGTACGGGTGACTGGTGGAAGCCAGCAGTAGGATGACCCAACGTAGGCTTAATGTCAGTCATATTTGACTCGTCCATGGGCACAGACATGCCAAAGGGAATGCCACTGCTGGTGGGGATGTTGTCAAGGTGCTCGGGCACAGGATGTGGATTCATGCCAATGTTCGGATACTTGTCTCTATGCCTCTGGAAATGCACTTTGAGGTTTCCTTTGGTCGTGAAGCGGTTTCCGCAAATGTTACACTTGAAGGGCCTCTCCCCGGTGTGAGAACGCAAGTGAATCTGGAGCGCACTGTCATTGCCAAAGGACTTTCCGCAGTACTTACACTTGTGCTTGTATAACGAGTCACCAGTCTTCGATTCTGGTGGGGGGTTCAGCATCTTTGGCTTCACCTTTTTGGAGGACTCGACCCCTGCTTGGATACCACTAAAGGGGCTAGTGAAACCCATGATACTTGGTGACTGTGGCAGTTGTGCTGGTAAACGGTTAGCCAGATCTGGGATGCCCTTCAAAATGTCTGTTTTAGAAGCCATAGATTCCAGTCCTCCAGGTAGAGGGGAAGGGATTCCAGCGGGCAGAGGTAATTTACTTTGCTTCATTGTCTCCATAGAAAGGCTCTGGCTGCCGGTCCGTTTTCCTATCAGAGCTGCTGCTGCAGACAGCTGTTGAGAGAGATGTGCACCGAGAGCTTTCAGAGGGTCCATTGCTGCACCTACTGATGACTGGAGACCATGTGGAGTCATCATGGCTACTTGGATTCTAATCTGTTCTGTGAGCTGGATTTGCTGTAGCTGCTGTTGCTGGAGGCACACCAACTGTTCCAAGATCATCGGGATGGCCTGCAGGGCATCCTGAGTTGAGATCAGAGATGCATTATTGGAATAATGTTGAGAGACAGCCACTTTAGTGTCTGCCATGGTTTCAAGAGTGACATTTGAATCTTGCATTTTCAGTGAGGAATGGAAAGTCATCTCCGGGCTAGCAGGCATCTCTGTCCGATTGTGCGGTCCCGAGTCCTCTGTATTCATGCTGGACTCTTCTTCCGTTCTTTCCAGATTGTCCGTATTGCCGTTTGATGGGGAATGGCTGCTGGACTGGCTATCGTCCTGGTCACTCATAAGGCCTTCGGGGGAGCCTTGTGAATATTCCTCAGGCACTTCATTGCCATCTCCATTTTTCATGATGACCACTTGCTGACTTTTAGTGCATTTTTTCTCATGCTCAAGAAATTCTGCTTCGTCAAAGTATTCGGCACAACACTTGTTGCAGACCCTGGTCTCGTCCATTCTGAACCTCTTCCCTTCATTTCCAGTCTCCTCAGCTTGATCATCTCGAATCCCTAAAAACAAGAGGATACAGGATTTAAAATTAATAATCCGAACAGAGTTATGACAATTTCTAATGGATACAATTGTATAAAAAAAAAAAAAGTTGAATAAAAGACAAACTTGAAAGTTTAAAAAAAAAAAAAAAAAAAAAGTATTAAAAATCAGTAAGTCAAATTGTGGTAAAAAAATAAATTAAAAAAAAGGAACCAAAATCATTTTTAACTATGTTAAACTGTTGTTGCCATTGTGTCAACGTTGTTTAGATTTTGTTGAACTTTCAGGTTTTAAATGTCTTGTACTCTTAATAACCTAAATCTAAATAACCTTGTATGAGGTTTCTTTTGCCACTCCCTGTAAATCACTGCACTGGGCTGTAAAGGACTTTGGATTTGCCTACGGGCCAGCAGAGGGCAATCATCTACCTTTGACATTACCCAAAACAATGTCCAGAAAGACAAACAGCCATAGACATTACTATACTGAGTTTCTGAAATAGTCCACCAAGCACTTTGCTTATGGAAAAAATTAAATAAAATATTTCAGATCCATTTGCAGTGCTACATGTGGGTCAACACTTGTGAATGCCAGAATTAAACCCAGTAAAATGTGAATCTAGGTTCCACAATAACCAATGAATACCAACAAACTGAAATGAAAGTCCTGGTTGGTATAAAATAAAAGTAGAAACAAAACAAAACAAGATTAAGCTTACTATGCAAACACAGGCTACAAAAGACAAGAAAAGGGGGTAATCTAATGTTGATTACCATCAAGCATTTTCACAGCCTGTGAAAGCCTGATAAGTGCTCCAAGTGAGCATTTTAATTTGTCTGCTAACCAAGAGGCCATTTCACAACTGGGTGTATTGTTAAATGCTAATGTCTCAGAGAAAAGGGGGTAGACCACCTGTTTGCATTTGCCCAAGGAAACTGTTGGACTTGTTAATTGCTCAACAGGAGGCATTGAAGCAGTCACCAAAAAAAAAAAAAAAAGTTGCAAACTGCATTATACTGATCTATGGAGGAAACAGTACACCGGACTCAGTCTCTACAGTACAGCCACTCTTATAATGCAATTAACACACACAACGTGGAACTAAAAATAATATTCAACTAGTACTCTTTACCATGAAATCAAAAGTTGTCGGTCATCAAGTGAAAATGAGAGGCAACGCTCTAGTTTACCGCTTGACGGCGCATGACCTGCATCTGATCACCTATGGTGGGGTAGCCTACGTGACACGAGGTCAGACTAAACATTCAATGCATGGGCCTGTGTGCTTCACAACATATGCAATATGTTCATTAAAAACAAAATGATGTCGTGAAAGGCTGATACAAAAGGAGTCAGAATGCATCGTGGCTCTCCAAAACACCGTGTTTAAAACAAGTTTCCCCAATTATATATTAAAAAAAAAAAAAAAAGGTGAGGTCTAATTTGCGCCAGCAGCTACGGGAGCTTGCATATGGCATACACCAAAACGCACCCCCACCCAGTCTCCACAAAAAAAAAAAAAAGCCACAGCTCCATCCCCCACCTCTCCACATATGTACGAAAGGAAACAGTCATGCATTAAACTGGGGGATTTATTGCCTTTAGGTCAGCTTACTGCAGAGTCACATTGCATACAGTTTTAGGTACCTTTGTTTAAAACCGCAATACTGGCGCACGCTTGCGAACAAACTCCACCAACAATAGTCCCATCCAAAATATCACTGTAGTTACACTAGATTCAGCAAACGTTCTTAGCAACAAGTTGAAATATTAAAAAGACGTTTACGACACAAACAATCGCAACAAATGCACCTTTAAATCCAGTCAAAGGGGCTTTGAATGTGCGCACTAACATTTGCCACCAATTTAAAAAAAAGTTTTTAAAAAAAGTTTCATGATAAAACTTAGACCAGATAGGAATATCAGAACGATATATGAACATTTTAAATAAATAATAGGCCCACACATAAAATACATCCTGACCAACCTAGGCAGTCACTCTTTGCATCACAGCGTCCCATGTAAGTTTACTATGCATCAATAAATCAACAGGTAGCAATACACGCTTCAATGACGCCAAAAAAAAAAAAAAAAGGAAAAAAAAGTTCAAACGGATTTGCCGACTTTAGTTTCTTCCCCCACGAAAACGACGACTCGACAGTAATCGATTTAGGATGAAATTGGTCAATTAGTTTAACATTAAAACCCACATAAACAGTTACCCAAAAAAGAAAAAAAAAAAAATCAATTTATTGTTTTTTTGTTTTGTTGCGTGAACAGAAGTAAACAATTACAGTGTTGCGTTTCCAAAAAAAAAACCCGCTCCTCTTGTAACAGCTGTAATTGTGTTAAAACATTATTTCTCAATGTGTCGCTTCCCGTGGCTGAGGCGAAGTTCTACTTCTGGTCAATTCAAACAGACAGCAACAGGTCAAAGTGCGAGGGGAAACGATGTTTAAAAAAAAAAAGGCAGCCCCCCAATTTTGAGATAAAAAAAAATAAAAAAGTCGATGGCTCGCAGCACGGCATGGCGGAGCTTCATGCGAAGTTTTCGGCTTGACCAATTCCCTCATATCTGGCGTGTAAACTTACCAGTTTCTAACGAGCCGGGGTCGTCGGAGTTGATGTGCTGCGGTTTGGCTTGCTTGCGCCTCGACATGATGCAACCATCGGGAGCAAAAGAGTTGCCAACAATTTTCCTCTCCTTCTTCAACAAATTCTTCGACTTGGAAAATTAGCCCCTCAAGTAGAAATGCGCATGTCAACGTAATTATTATTATCAATAATGCATTGCGATTTATCACGGTGCTCTGACAGCTGATTGGCTCCAGTCCAAGTGCTCACACATTATTCAAATGCGCTCCCTATTGATGAGCGGAGCGGAGTGGCAGGAGGGGGCGGGAGGAGCTTTGCGAGTGGATGGACTGCGGGATGGAGGCAGGGTTAATAACACCCAACTCATCGCTCTTTCCCTTGTTCCTGAAAAAGAAAAAAAGAAAAAAAAATATTGTCACCGACAGACAGAGGCGACCTAAAGAGCAGTCACGCGACATCATCTTGAAACCGGTAGTCTGCTTTCAACCTGTAGCACTTTTTAACCCAAAAACACTGGAATATTATTATTATTATGATTATATACCCGGATACGTTTAAATAGTAACCTGACGTACTTTACGGGCGAACTGGTATTTATTTTATTTCCCATTAGATCAAATGCATACATACATTTTTGATTTCCTATGCTTATAGTCTTTTTTTTTTCTTTTTCTGCAGGGACTCACTCATGGCCATTACTTACATCATACAGCTTTTCTTTTTTTCCCACTGAAATCAGAAATGATCAGAAACCGTTTTATTGCCATGTAGGTTTGCACATACAAGCAATGTGTCTTGGTGATCGGTGCACAGTGCAAAAGTCAAAGGACATGATAGAAAATAGAATAAAAGCACAACAGAAAATATGAAAAAAATAAATGCACAAATATATCAGTTTTAAAGTGGAAGTAAACTGTAGGATTTGTTGGCAAATGTGGTGCATCTGTGGTACAGAAAAGTCAGTTTGTGGTAATTTAATCATCCTTCTGTATGTGGTCTCACTATATGCTTTTCCTATTTTTTGGCACATTTACAGATTTCCAAATACAGTCAAAAGTTAGAGCAGGAATGTACAATAATGGAGGGTAGATACACTTAACCCTGTTTGCACATCTTTCTTTTAGGCTGACATAAGCATTTATGATGTAGGTTTACAGAAAACACTCCAAAAAATATACCATACATGACATTAATATGACACAAGGTAACATACTTGTTTGTTTTTTTTGGTTCATGGTGGTTGTTTACGTTGATGGAAAGTGTTGTTTCCCCACTTTTGAATGAACAACTATGGCCAGTAGCTTGTGCCGCTGCTCCAAAACGTATCCTTTCGTATTATAGACAGAAATCTCTTCACTACTGTGAAAATTGAAGACAATGCAAACAATTATAAGTGACTGGTGATTGTGTGAATCTGTTTTCCATATACAGTGATGCATTATTTATTAATGAGGCTGAAAAATGTCAACCCAATCTATTGAGGACATAAACATTACAGGAACATTCACTACACATCACTGAAGAGAATTCCCACCAAGGGAAAACCTTAATTACTGTGATCACCTCCGTTATATGTATTGTTCCCTCTATAATAACAAAAAGGGGTTCAGACAAGTATAATGGAACAACTGAATAGATTATCAGCTAATCAATAAACCGACATTACTTCTTCTGATAACACTAAAATCTCCCAATGATTTCTCTTCAAATCTGTGAGGGTGAAGCTCCTGACATGTTCGGTGATAACACAGGATGTGTGTTGATTTGGCTTTACAAAAGAATCCAAACTACATCTTTAATCTTGTAGATGTTCATAGCGTGAAGATATGAAGTATGCTTGTACGGGACCTATAGCCTGCCTTACTTTTGCTTCATTCTCAGATTACCTTATGCAGGCAGGAATTTATTTTTGGATCGTGACATGACGAGGACATGCCAAGCTGTGTGCAAATGCGGCAGTACGGACGCACAGGGGTCAGTGAGACCGTCGGAGTGTGGGAAAATGTATTCCGGATACAAAAGTTGTTGTACATGAGGTGTAGAAGAAGAGAGAAAGAAGAATTATCCTCACGGGTCACTGAGATATAACAAGGATGATATCGTAAACTCATACATTTGTGCAGAAATGTAGAGGGGGAGAGAACACTTTGCTTTCACAATAATGCAGAGACAATTATTCTGTGAGGCGAGGCAAATGTATTTACATGACACAATTCACAGGACGAGGCAGTTTCAAAGTGCTTCACAGACGTTCAAACTTTTAAAGGCAACGTAGAAGATTGAATTAAAGAAGTGGAAATATTTGTACACCTTTTGTAGGCAATGCTGATACATAAAAAGAATGAGAATAACATCACAAAAAAACAAAATAAAAGCAAAGAGCGCAACATTAGAAGACTATTACTGATGGGCCAAAGATGAGTAAGTAAGTCATTAGTTTTTGACTCTGAACTTGTGATGGGACATTCGCTATTATTTAATACTTTGGACATCCTTTTAAAGACAAAAAATGGACTATATACATGAAAAATTTGCTGAGAATGAAAATTGTAATTACTTCCAAAGTTCATTGTCACACTTATCATTTAAGTGAAGTATAGACAAGTGCCTAAATAAAAAAAAATATATATATATATATAAAAAAAAAATATATATATATATGATATTGACCTTTTTACCATTCTATTCCAGTCTACAATACCTCCGAATGTGTTATATAATGCCACAGCTGATAAGTGTGAGACAAAGACAAGCCAATATATTCAGATAAACAAATGCCCTTTAAGAGACTGGCTGAAGGTGAAAAAGAGGGGAGTGCTGTCTAGACGGTTTATTGCCCCAATAAGAACCTATGCTTGAATACACTGTTTCTTCTACGTTCAATCTAAACTCCCCAAACTGTGTGCAGTTGTAAAACGGCAGTTGTGGGAACCGAAGGGGAAATATATCAGCTACATGGCCTGAACATTTTTGAAAAATCAAAAAATACCATAGTAAATCTAAAAAAAAACAATGAAACGTAACCGTGATAAGATAAGTTCTTTGAAAATCCAAATCAATTTTCACCTTGACACACAATAGAAACTAATAGAAATCCATCTCGCTGCTATGTACTCGTTCTGTAAAAAGCGATAAACCATAAAAACAGATATAGCCTCTGACTTTTTCTTTATTTTTTGTCAAAGTCATAATTGTTTGGCAGCTGCTGAGGTCAACTGTGTTGATTTCGTGTTGGTCAATGTCAACAATACCCGTTGACACGGTAAGTATGCAGCGAGCACAGGAACCCTAGCAAATATTGCGTCCTTGACCTGACGTGACCTGACCCGACAATAGTGAATATATATTGGTCACTGATGGAACCAAAACAGTTGCTATTCAGTAGTTTCTCTATCCTAGTTTCTCTTATTCCCTCTGGAGTTGACACAAGGGAACGTAGCGAGGTGGAGAGACGTTAGGTTTCTCACATGTGTCATTTGCCGAGCTTTACGACGACCTTGCAGTGGGCAAACAATAACAGCCTCAACACTTGCGGAGGAATTGTGAATTGAACATGTGTTTTTTTAGGACTCAGTAAAAGATGAAAGGCGCAGACCAACTTGGGAACGAAGAGCTATTTCACGTCAGTGTGAAAATCAGTGCTTTTGTCAAAACAAGCCCGATTTTTATGAAAAGAGACTGTTTGTACGAATCAGGGGGTTTTGTATGAGAACGCAGTCAAATAACAAGAATTCATCTGGAAGTTTGCTCAATCATGAGCTACGCTAAAACAACTCAAAGCCACCCTTCACTGAGGAACGTGTTTTAGCTAATTGTTACTTCATTTTTGGACGTTTGACCCTTATTGTGCAGGATTCTGCGACTCTCGTTTGCCTCTAAAAGACACACTCATCTGCCGCAGAAGGAAGACCTCTGCCTTAAATCGGACGTGCACGCACGAGCATGATTCTGTGACGTTACAATGATCTCGAAAGCCGATCGCGGTCCGATATGCAAACATACACAGAAGATTGACATTTCAGCGAAGAAGAAGAAGACATCGTGTGTCCAGCGGTTCAACTTTTTGAAATATAATATACTATGCATACTCTTGCCACAATGGAAGGAGTTGACGTGCTTTTGACATTTTTTTAACTACTTTATTGACTTCTGCACACAATGTAAGGCCGCTTTTCCCTATGAAAGGACCTGAAAACACAGCCAGGCGGTTCATTTCTCACCATTTCAGATGTGTTCTCTTTAACAGCGGGTCTTTTAATGGTTGACCAGTTTCTTGCTCACTGACACCAGGACTTCATCTGAGTGCATTTCCTATATCCTGTTGTATTATTTTATCCTCTGTTGGTTTGCTTCAGGTGCCCCTTAAAACATTTCCTCCCTTGTAGTCATAAATAACGTCATTAAACTCACACAAAGGACAAAGGAGAAAAGTTTGTTTTTTCATGCAAGACTTGATTCCAATGGAAAGGGTAAGTAATGCTGAGGATAGGCAAGCACAAATGAAAACAGTCCCGGTGACCTTTTGTTGTTACTTAGACTACCTAGGTCCGGTTTGTGTGTGTTTTTTTTTCTTTCTCCCACTCATATTAGTCATATCACGACATACGCTTTGCTAGGCGATCAATGCACCTTTTTCTAGGAGAGCACTGTTACGACTATACAGTCATTTTTTTCCCTGCCACCCTCTGTTTTCTGTGTACAATCATCTAAACATGGCATTATCTAGCAAATACAAGCATAGAGGGTCACAGCAATCACCATAGAGTCAGACTGTTTTCATTATTGATCAGAAAAACACCCTTTCAAATGTGCTCCTTTTCATGAACACATGTATTTAGTTCCTTTGTTGGGTAACATCAGCCTAGAAAAGAACTAGAGGGCATTGAGGTGAAAGGTATTGGATGTTTGTCTGCTGTACCAATATTGTTTTTTCCCCCCACCTGCATTGAATGTAGCTCTTTTGAAAAAAAAAGCATTACCCATATGGGGCACACACACATACAGCAGGCCACATGGATTTGCAGACACACTATATATAGTTGGATTTTCTGTAATAAATGGAATTTTTAAAGCCGCCCTCAACTCAAAAAGACGTTCGTAGTTACTTCACTTGGAGGTTTGACATTCACTGCGCAGAACGATGTGTGTGCAGAGTTTCATACCAAAAGACTGTTTTCACGTTCATCGATTTACGGCGAGTTTGAGACGCGTACGCACAAACTTTGATTGATTTTGTGACACCACAATCCACAGCTGCTTTGGAAGCTAAGATGGGAGTGTGATGTGGAAACTTGAACTCAAGCAAACACGCCGAGGGTGGACTTTTCAGTGAAGAAGAACAAAAATAGCGCATTTTCTTTTTGCGTGCGTGCATGCGTGTGTGTGTCTGTGTAGAAAAACCATATCAGACACACATCATTATTCGAAGCAGAGTTTTATTCTATCTTTTAAAACTTATCGTGAGGGGATCTTTGCATATGAAATGTGACTGCAACCAAAGTAGGACAAAATACAAGGTCAAATTGAACCGAACCACTTGCATTTCAAGAGTTCAACCGGAGATGGTTGTAGCACCTGGGTGCAACAGGAAGTATAAATGACTCTGTCTTTAAAACCAGATCTGTGTCTTTGGAGATAACAAGATGACTGCTTATTTGTCTCACACTGTTGGAGGTTGGGCGTTGGGGCTGGAGGAAAGTATGTGTCACAGCATTGCACAAACAACTTCTGCTCTGCATGTGAATTCTTCAACCAAAACAAAAATTGCGAATAATAATTCTTGTCGAGATCATTGATTATTTGCCATAGCTGGTGAAAAGAAAAGCCAACGGGTCTTTTTATGGTCTCTTGGTTTATAGTGATGTTAACAGTCTAATATCCTTCTCAACCCCGAGTGTGTGTATGTGTGTCTCTGGCGCAGGGGCGGGCGGGTGAGGGGAGAGATCAGTGGCCCACACATGGCTGTAATTTAATGGAGAATTGCCCAGTGGTTCCTGTGCAGAGGTAAACAGACCAATAGGCAGGCTTTTGTTATTGCATGACTATGACAAGCACCTCCATCAATAAACAATAGAGTGTTGGTGGGCAACAAGGACTCACTGTATGAAGAGAACCCCACTGTGTCCACTTCTCCCTTTCTCGTCTAATCAGCCACACTGTGAAGGAGCGTACGATGAGTCAGTTAAATAACAAGCCCGGGGAGCTGAAGTAGAGAGAAAGTGAGGCGCAACAACAGATATAGCACTTTTTAGGGATGTTTTAAGACCAGAAAAGCCCACAGCTCCGCGATGAATTAACACATGTTCTATACTTTTATCAAGAGGAATTGTGGTTTTGGGGATGGCCAGGTCAAACTTGAAGAATTTGAGACACAATAAACAAAGAGATAGGGAGAGCTGGGCAGTTGCCATCAAGCTGTGAGTCAACAGGGGGCCAATCCTTCAAATCTGAGATGCAATCTGGGCCAGGGTCATAAACATTTACAGGGTGGGAAGTGCTGAGCAGAGGGCCTGCAGGATATCAGTCCTTTCTCATTTCTAATTAGCTTATGGGAATGCACCAAGTTATACAATAGTATACTTCGAAGTCCTATCTTTTGTCATTTACAAGTGTAATTTTCAGTTAAAGCCATATAAAGCAACAGTGACCAGAGTAAAGTATGGCGCTGATGAAACTTTGACGCGCCTGTGTTAACATGAACTCATGCTGACACGCCCCACAACATATGCGCACGCAGCTCCTATACTTGCAATGAAGTGGAAAGTGTCGGCGGAATATTGATTGATCACGTTGAGGTCACATTTATTTACACGCACACACACACACATTTTTTTATTTTATTTTGCTGGACTGTTACAATAACATATACATGACCTAAACACATTGTAGGACACTTAAAAACTTTTTTTTTTTTTTTTTTTAAGTGTTTTCCTGATTAAACTTTAAGGCTTGTCACTGGCAGAAGTTGCAACATATACATCACGGACAAGGTGCACATTCAATTAAAATTAATGCTACATTTTAAAGGGCTAATTTAGCATAAGCAAAAAGCTCTCAAAAGTGCCCGTGGGTGCTTAAGGGTAAAAACTTCCTTGAATACAAAAGAAACACGCAGCATAAAGCACTTGACAGTGAATGTGGTCGTTCTTCTGGGGCTCAAAGACTATGAGACACCTGGTGGGTTTTCAGGCTCTTCAATGTAGTTTTACAGCGGCCATTGACAAAGACAGCTGCGGACCTCAGAGGTAATGACTGCCTTCTGTGACCGCTGAAAGGAAACTAATCCCCACAGTCTCTGCCTACTGTATCCAACAATATTCTCTGGCACTTCAAATTTGCTCACATTTCCAAATAAGGTGAATAAACTATCACGGTGTTCATGTTAAACTTAGTTTGTATCTGCTTTTTGGTCCCATAATGTCTGCTATTGGCTAAGGTAAACATTAAGACTTTTTTTTTTTTTTTTTAGAATAAAAAAAAAAAAAGATCTTAAAAAACATGTTTGAGTTTGTTATTGCTTATTCTTGTCAATAAAGTTCAAAGAATCAGAGTTCATACTACTAAGGGTGCAGGGACATGGATAACAGTGTATTATGGTTGTTATAGCAACCACAGAAATGGCTTCTATGTGGAACAATAGTCAGATGGGCCTTGGGGAGGCCCAGTGGCAACCCCCTCCACACCCACATCTGCTGCCCCCACATTCAGACTTATGGGATGTTCTGCCGATTATTTTCTGTCCTGCTTCCCCCTTTCAAAACTGACAGGCTGAGAGAAAGAGAGTGAAATTAGGAATTCTGCCAACATCTGTGCGGGAACTGTGATGCGGTAAGCTCCTGTAGCACCGTTTTGATAGGAAGTAAAGAAGAAGAAAAGACGCATATGAGGGCACGTTGAAGTTATTCAACTCAATGAGGGTTAAAAAAAAGTGTGTGACAAAAAGTTCTTATGCGCAGTGCACGGTTTATAATGGCAAACAATTCCTAGAGGAAGAGCCAGAAACATCCAGCTGGATAGGCAGTAAATAATAACAGTGCATAGCAACCAGAGAGGTATGCAGAGGTAGAATATGTACGTATGCTTCCAGGACTTTCTTGTGCCTTTTTCTTTTCTTTTTTTTTTTTGGCTTTTATTGGTCACACATAATGGGACATAAACACAACAGGTGAATAAACAGAGGCAGATGCAACAGAACATACACACATCAAGACAATTAAGACATAGGTAAGATGTTTCAAAGAGTAAACAGCGAAGAGTAAGGCCTGTGTGTGAGCTACGATAATAAACGTGCTGGTGTGGTGCGAGAGTTCAGGTTAACTTTTATGTTAGCTTTTCTGATTTTTTCGATACGAAAAGTCACAGGAGATAATGAATTAAACGGATGTGACCACAGCGACCTTAGTCTCTTCTCTGGCGAGGAAAGAGAAAAAAAGTTTGTGCTGTGTGTGAGAGAGAGGGGGTGGTTTACTTTATTGGAGGCACAACTGTAAATCACAAGCTGGACAAAAAGGAGAAAACCCCATAGTGCCTTTTGTCCTTTGATTCCTCACGGACAGCAGCCATGGTAGAATTGGATTGAAGCCACCTGCCTGTCTGCAAAGCCGCCGTGCACACTGAATAAAAGAAAGACGACTGTTGCTTCCCTACATGACGGAGGAAGGATTTAAGCTTTTAGTGAAAATGAGGGGTGCCGAACACATTAACACAGTGTGTCATCTTTGCCGTTATTACCCCCCCACCCACCCGAATTGACATCACAAACATTGTCGATCAAAATCTCAAAATGTGTCGACGGTATATTAGAAAGACTCACGATGTTATACTTTTGATTTGTCGTCAAGCTCCTAAAAAGAGGAACTCAGAAGTCAAGCCAGTTTTATTTGTACGGAACAAAATCACAAATGACAAAAAGGCCTTAAAAGGCTGTATAATTAACCGCAACAGAGGTCACACAAACATACAATAGATATTGTAAAGAATTACAAACTTGTTTTACTTGTTTGAATCTATATGCCGTTTGGTGAGTCCCCTCGTGATCACTAACTTTGCTCTCAGGTATGCATCCACTCCGTTTTGTACTCACACGGATACAAACAAAAACCTGATTTAACCCTGAGTGTCCCTAAAGACATCGTGACCACTGGTGCATTTACAGGCAAGAAAGAAAGGTTGAAAGAAAGACTTCTGTCTGAGGAGGGTATCCAAACCCCCACATCCATATTGATTAAACAAATTTGCCACAAATCATATTACAAATGCCCGGTGGGGGGCTATAGAGGTTGGTGGAAATAGCCCATTCATGCTCTGTCCTCCCCCGCAGGGCTGAAGCCTCGACTCTTGGCTTGTTTAAGCGTGCTGACAGCCTCTGATCCTCCGGCCATCTGCAGGGTGGGCTGGCCAGCGCTGAGGGGTCTTTGTGTTTTAAACTTCAGGAGATTTAGGAAGAGAAAGAAAAAAATCTTAAGGTGAAGGATCCCCCTCATAATTCTGGTTCTAGCTCATTTGCAAGACACACAAATCAAACTGTGAAGTCAAAATGGCATGGAGCAAAGTATATAAACGCACTGATAGCAACCACGCTGATAAGCATCTTTATGAAAAACATTTTGTTTCGAGGTTAGAGGATCTTTTCACAATAAAAGTGTTGTTACTGATAAGTGACTTTCTCCGCAGCAGATGCCTGGTGGGCTCTTTCAGTGACTCATGCACATTTAGAGTAAGCTTTAGAACTCCGCCCCCCCCTCACCACGCTTCTCTTTGTGAATGAAAATGGGTGGAGACAGCAATGTGGAGTTTATGTATGTGTGTGGGTGAGTATTTTTGAAAGCAGAAATGCAGCATGTGCTGAGCCGTTGACCTGCAGGGGAAAGTAAACAGGCAGTGTGTACAGACTTTAGGAAAGATAGATAGATAAATAGATATAGAGAGAGAGAAAGATAGATAGATAGATAGAAAGATACTTTATTGATCCGAGGGGAATTTAGCCATCCAATAGCTTAAAAGACAGGACATTACATATCCCCCCACCATTAAAAGTAAGAACAAATAATAAAATTAAAAGACAAAATATAAGAACAAAGGCTGTTACAAATACAAAAATACACTGTAACATTGACCAGTGGCTGTGTAAACCTAAGCAGATTTAGTGCAAATATAGTAAGTGTCAACAGAATGTGCATACAGATCTATAACCATAAATAAGTGAGCATTATGGACAACATGAATTAAAAAGGGGACTTAATAATCATTTTAAAATTGTTAATTTGCATAGTGTGCATGTTTGTAAGTATATATATTTTTCTTTTTGCTTGGATTGCCGTTTACTTTGTTGGATCATATTTAGCTCAGGTATTATGCAATAGTCATTTTAAATATTGCACCGGAATGGAAATTTCCATCAATCAATATCTCAGATTGCTAATCAAAACTGAAGTTGTATGCGATGTTGATGATGGAAATGAACGCCAAAGGAGAGAATACAATCAAAGCAATTCACAAAATCAGTCATGCCCCTTGCAGCGTTGATATATGAGCAGGTATAACTAATGAAAATCCTTATAACTGATGTTTTATCATCGTATATTCTCCAGGTTCTTGTAATGTTAAAGTAAACCGCGGCTGTTTTGGCTCTGTGTAAGGGGGGCAGCCCCTCCGCTTCTTATAACCTCAAACACATGGTCAGCTCCTATTATTTTAACTGCTTCCAGTGACTTCAGATCTTGCTCGACCTCTGAGTGCAATCAGGAGAAGGAATGGCCGCATTAAAACAACCCGGCCGGCGACAGCTTAGGTTACCCCAGTTATGAAGGGTTGGATACTTCTTAAAAAAAAAAAAAACACAACATATTCTCATAAATGATGTCAGTGTTTTCTGGAATAAACTTTGGAAGGTTAAATAATAATAATAAAATAAAATAAAAACATAATACATTATGATATTTTGGTGACATCATTCTTGATTCTCAATGTAAAAAAAAGTTCCTTTGAATCTTTTACACACCTACCAGGACTGTCTTTAAAAACTCCTGCGTTTCCTCTTTCCACTCATGTGGAATACATGTCTGGGAATTATCTTGCTCCTGTTCATACAGAGGTCAAAAGACGTATGATGGGTAGGCTCCGAGGGAGCAGCTGATTCGGTGTCTACAGAGAACAACAAACAGGTAATGCTTACAACAGCTGTGTGCGTATTCACGTGCGGATAGGAACGCCACCAGCTTCCTGCTGAGTTTGGGTTACCACCGCTACACAAGTATAGTAGCGTTTGTACCATTCACAAAAGTCAAATTCATGCAAACACACATACAAACATGTGCAATAGATTATATGCATATCAAACGCCATGTCAAACATTTACCGGGATCTTGAATCCATCCCTGTATTGCGCTGCAGATAGGCCGACCCTAAATGCTTCCCCAGAAACCCAATCCAACAAAACAGCCCATCGCTCATAAAGACGCCACATGAGTGATGTGAGCAGAGCGAGTTATAGTGACCCTGGGACACACAACTCTTCCCCTTTTTTTCCTGAAACACACAAATTCCACTGATTTGCGCTCATCTGTGATCTCAAGTAACTGTCACATCAGTTTCAGGGTAGCATTTATAAAAAAAAAAAAGATGTTTTCGTACACTGGTTTTACATTACCTGTAAAAATGACCGGGTTTTGTTTGAAAATAGAAGAGCAGCAGCCCTTATTCAACAGGCATGCTGTTCATTTAATTGCACCGTCTGATTGCTTGTATTGACCAGCATTTGCTGTTGAGTTGCAAAAAATTTTTAATCGATATCTTTTTTTCTTTTAATGTTTGCTGCTGCTGTTAGTGTTGGTCGGACATTGGAGGACTGAGCCAATAGTAAGCTGCTGATAGTGGAGACACAAAGATCTTTTTTTTTTTTTTAGTATAGCTAATCCAAATAATTGTGCAATATATATATATATATTTTTTATTATATCACACCGTAAACATATCTGTGCTGTGAGCATGGATACGGTTGTGTTTGGAGGCCAGTAGGTTAAACGGAAAAGCTGCAGTGCTTGAAAATTTACGACCAAGCTGATATTATTTATGAAAAAAAGAGGCTAAATGACAATTCTTCAGACGTTTTGCAGTAATGAGTCCACACACACACACACACACACACACACACACACACACACACACACACCTCCGTGTATCCAATTCTTTCTCGACCCACCTATCGGAAGTTACAGAGGCTTCGTCCTCCACACAATGAGATAAATATACCACTCCACTCTTGCCTGCAGATTTTTCTCATAAAAAAACCCTTTGATAGTTTAGCCATCTGGCCGGAGCCAAAAAAGTCCTCATAAAAGAGGCCCAAATAAGGTCAGGGGTCACTCCCTCCCTAGGTCAGGGGCCCTGGAAGGTTGTTATAGTGGACTTTACTAAAGTTGTCAGCTCAGATCTCCTTGACAAATTAAAGCACATTCTTCTGTTTATAACAAGTATTCCATTACAGTCGGAATAATCTAAAGGAAATGTTTTTTCATGCACAGCTTCTCTGTGGGGAGAGAGGAGAAGTAGGTTACACAGATATGGAATATGAACACTCACCTTTGTGGTGTATGATTGGAGAGAAGTTCATTATAAATCAAAAAGAGAAAGAAACCCGTTTTAATCTTACAATCAACCAGTGAGAATGTATCTAGAGCATCAATATTTTTCATCAATACTTGATTATCGGAATCCTTTTATGTGTAAGATTTGACTTTTTTTTTTTTTTTAATTGTCAATCCAAAACCATTATCCATAAGCGGCCTTTACTCAACACATAGTACATTAAAGGTGCAATGACAGGCCGTCATTAACCCTGACCTGTCTGTGTCTCTGTCCGAACGTCCAGAGGATGAAAGGCTTGGGTTGGACTTATCACACAGACACAGCTGGCTGCTGTCTGTGTGTCAGCCCATAGAATCTGCCGGCTAACATGACACAGGCACCTTGAAGTTTGGTATGAGACGTTGACAACGGAGATTTCTAACCGATGTCTCCTCTTTCAAACGTTAAAAACGGTGAATATGTCCACATTTTGGTGTTGAATTTGACATTTTGGTCATTACGCTTATACGATTTCTTGAGTTAGATGAGAAGATTAAACCTTGAATCTTATGTGTGTTGTGGTCAATTAGAAGCCTCAACCATTTCTCTGAATTACGAATTTCTGGATTACGGTTGCAGTTTTAACATTGTAAATTGAAACAAAACAAAACTACTCGGTTAGGTTTAGTAAAACATTGTGGTTTTTCCTTTAAATACGTATGCTTGTTACATTAATTAAGTTATGGACGTAAATTGAAATAAGTGAACACAGACTTTTGGTTTCACACGGGACACAGCCATCGGTAAAAGTCCTTGTATGGGAACGTTCATTCTAGCACACCGGGCTGGAAGCTTAAACCAACAGCTTAGCACAAATACTGCAAACAGAGGTAAACAACTAGCCTGACTCTGCCCAAAAGTACAACAACATATTTTAGGTTAATTATTGAGCTTTAGAGGTGCTATTAGGTGGATTTTGTTACCTTATGACAGAGCCATGCCAGCTGTTTCCCCCTGATTTCAGTCTTTATGCTAAGCTAAGCGAAGCTATCGGCTGGGCGTACCTTCATATTTACCATACAGACAAAACAAGGCATAGATTTTTCATCAAACTTCCAGCAAGAAAGCGAGTAAGTGTTAGTCCCAAATTGTTAAAGGACAAAAAATGCATGTGGATTAAAAAAAAAAAAAAAAAAAAAAAAAAAAAAACATACATAGGTGCTTGCATGACAAGATGATTTCAAATACCACCACCCAGTTGATTCTTCCAGCCCCTCTGTGTCTATCACAGAAGGTGGGAGAACAGGAGTTGGGCAATACTACATCTGTCTTTATACCCTGTGACTAAGAGTGTGTTTGGTTCCACCCGACATGCATTCAAAAACCCATCCGAAACAGTCAAACAAAATGCTGAGCATATGACAGCCCCTATGCGACGGTGGGAAGGATCGGACAAAAGCAAGTGTTTTCCACCACACAGCTGCTCTGTTGGAAATGTGTCTTGCGCTCATTGTCTTACTCTGTTAAAAGAAGTGTTAAAGCTCTCACTCCATGCTCCAGTCGCTCCCTAAGAAAGGTGCTGTTGGATGAAACATGGGCAGAAGTGTCCAGTTTCAGAGGAAATGCTGAGAGAATTGGTTGGGGACGATGAGCTCCATTAAACACCGCTGAAGAAATGGACCTCGCAGGAGCAATCAATACTGCACTAGCTACAGGTGGGGTATGGGGGGGAAGAGGCCACATGACAGAGTGTCTGGTCGTAATAAAGTGGCTATAATTTCCTCTTAAAAAGGCAGTTATGCAGTGCAAATTATTCGTAGGACTATATGCAGAATGTATTGATTTAACATTTGCAATATCTTCACCACTTTGTCTTATAAAAAAAATATATATATTTTGTTCAGTTTCCAATGAACTGATGATGAAAGGTGACAGGGGAAAAAAAAAAAAAAAAGACTTCAAATTCCACGCAGACAAGAATGCAACGTCTCCAGTTTCTTATAATCAGCATGACTATGAAGGCTGAGAAAAAACAAACACTTTTTTTTTTCTCCCCCCCCCATCACAGAACTTTTGCCTGAGGGACCCAGAATGAGGAGAGGCTTCATCACAGTACCCCATTATTAATCTTTGTTAATTATAGGCTCTCTCCGTTCAAACAGTCCCACAGCTGTATTTGTCATCATCAAGCCTGTGTTTACAGTGGCAGGACACTGATCCACAAAATAAGCGATAGATGATCAAATCTCAAGAACACAATTATGTTCAGCTACATGCGAAATGGCACAAAAAAGTTTTGTATAACATACATTAAACTCCTAATGCTTATCCACATACACCCTCTGAATGTGCAGCGGCAAATCTGATAAGAGTACTTTTTAAATTTTCAGCGGGAAAGCAGTTACACAGAGTTTGCTGGCGATTCTTTAATTCCTGTGCGTATTAATTTGCAATTTATGACAGAATTTTGATTTTGAAACAATCAACTCTCACACTTCACTTGGCTGTTTGATGAATAGCCTTTAGTGAGCATTGAGTAAATAACCACACTAAGCATATTTCAAAAGCATTTACATGTAATAAGTCCCCCCCCCCCACACACACACATTCTGTTTCCCACTGTGCATGCAGCACTTGATGTCTTTGTGAGCACCTGTTTTGATGTTTCTGATGCACAGCTCTAGTTTTTTTTGGGAGCAGTAGGAGGAAGTGACATGCCTTCAGTGGCCATAACACAGCTTGCATTCCATGTGTTGAACAGTGACGGTATCCTCTTTTGAAAAGGAATGCATCATGGTGGAATAATTGCCCTTACTTCTCTGTTTGGCACTTAGTTAAAAGGGATTCATTTGCTTTGGGATCTCTCTCTCTCTCTCTACAACCACCCCTCCTCCCATGGGACAGGGAGAGGAGGAGAACTCGAGGGGGATGGGTGTGTTTGACTTGGGAGGGCTGAATTTGGAAGGGGGTATTAGCATTTACATAAAAGGCCAAACTCAGTTTTTTTTTGCCTCCATGTTTCACCCATAGAGAGTTACTGTTTTGTTGTCTGACAACTCTACATTACAGCTGTCCCTCCCCCGAATCAAGCGCCGGTGTTATTGCTAATAACACCGGTGCTAATGCTACGGCCGGCATTCCACAGAGATTCCTCAAATTATCTTTCCAATAGAAGGTGACCTGCACAACAGACGTGGATATTGGATTATAGTGGCGTTTTAGAAGTCACATGATCCTCTTGGATCAGGTGAGGACTTGGCTTCTTGTCACCTCTTGTTGGTTGGGCTGGGAGATCCACGCTGCATGTGTGGTGGTGGGACAAGCAA
Organism: Bovichtus diacanthus; assembly: GCA_943590825.1. Lineage (NCBI taxonomy): Eukaryota > Metazoa > Chordata > Actinopteri > Perciformes > Bovichtidae > Bovichtus > Bovichtus diacanthus. The sequence continues at coordinate 5,368,667 of CALSBV010012228.1, read as the reverse complement.
ACGCATGTGGCTGTGGCTTATCAGACCCTACACGTGCATGTTCTCACACACACACACACACACACACGCACACACGCACACACACATTGCATTTGTTTAGTGAACCATGAGCCAGCAAGCACAACAGGTTTTTGCAATAAGTGCTGCAAGTGACATTTGAGGAAATGTTGCTTTTGAGGTCTAGTGTGTGTGTTTTGAAGCAGGTTTTTCGGCTCAAGAAATTGACCACTGAAATGGGAACACCACCTAAATTAAGAATTACAATATGCTATTTCCCTGGCCCAGGAAAGTTCCATCAATATTTGTGAACATCTCTCTCTCAAAGCCAGAAACCAGAGAAGTTAGAAACGTGTGACATCATCAAGTATAAAGTGTGGAGCTGCTCCATAGACAATGAATGGGAGACTGACTTTGTGGAGCCACAGAATGATTGTTTTAATCTTTGTTCTATTGTCGCGTTCTCAGTTGGGGAAATAGAAAAAGTCCCCACATGCTCAGAACATTCTGCCGGGTGCTCTCGGTGTCATCTAACACGTCTTTCCCAATTCATTTTCTACGGAGCGGCTCGGAGACTTTATACTTGATGATATCACACATTTGAGTTTCAGCCCTCTAGCTTTTGGATTTGGGAGAGAGTTGTTCATGTTAACTTCCAACTAAATATTTTTGGACTGTCTTAGACCCTGTATGAATTTTGAAAATGGCCGTAGTTCCCCTTTAAATTCTTTGCAGGATGTTCACACTTTAAGTGTATTTCTAAAGTACTCACATCCTCTTTTAGGTTCATCACTTAATTAGTTCAGGATAATGAGATTCTCATCAGACATGTTTTAAAGCACCTTTACGGATCCAAATTCAGGAATTTCCAGAAGTATTTCATATTCCTCTTGATAGCTGTATGTCGATTCTGACTCGTTCATTGTGATTTAAAAAGCCTGCAGTGATTCTAGATCTGTCACTTGTATCACTTGCTTTATCACATATGCTCCGTTTCAAACACGTGTCTGTCATCTCCGAGCCTGTAGTATCATGCTCCCGTGATTTTGTCAATCCCATTGAGTCAGTCTTATGTTTGCAACCCCAACCCCCGCCGTGGGGCTAATTAAAACAATTTCAAGGACAAAGGAGGGGAGTCTATTGTATCACACAACCAGCAGTGCAACGGATATGGTGCCAGAGGGGCACAGTTGTCAAGGATTAGCGGCCCTTGGCAGGCGCAGATGGATATATCTTCCTCCCACCGTCGGTGATGAGTGTCTGAGTAGGACAACTGTCTCAAATGAGCTTTTTTAGCAGGAATGCAGAAGCAGCCAAAAGACTTGGAATTAAACAATGAGCCAACCAGACGACGGAAGAGCAAACTAGACAGAATGTAGCCAGTTTCTGATTTACCTGTTGCTTTGATATTTCTGAAAGCGGACAAAACCTGTTGTTCAAGACATGCCATGCACGCAGCATAATTAGGTCTCGAACAACAGGCTTTATGTTGCTTTCCGTTCAATTGTAACGATGCAATATATAAAGTGGAATAAATATCAGGGTTGCTACAACTTTTCCAGAGTCAAATTCAAGCACTTTTCAAGTATTTCAGATTCAATTTCAAGCTTTTTCCAGCACCTTACAGCTGTGGTACATTACATATTCATATACAGTAAATACAGTAGAGATTACTGAATATTGTACTGCTTTACATTAAATGAGATGTTATTGTTTAATAAACAACTAACATTATGCTTTGTGACAGAAATGTACGGAAGGGTGACAAATTAAAGGATTCAAAGGAAAACCCAAACCCAAGTTTCACGTTTCAAAATGTGTCTCCTGTTTGTAAGTAGACTTAGCATCTTATACAAACCCAATATCAAGCACTTTATTTCAAATCCAAGCACTTTTCAAACCTCGAAAACGCCACGTTAAAATTCAAGTGTTTTCAAGGATTCACAGCACCCTGAAATAAGAAAATAGGAGTTTTGCATCATTTTGTAATTACTGTTAAACAGCACCGACACAGATAATCTGGTGACTAGTTAGAAGATTATTCATATTTATAAAGGAAACCTCACAACACCCAGGTTTTTTTTATTTTTACATTCCTGAGCTGTGCTGAGACCCCCCCCCCCCTTCCTAAAACAGAGAGATCTGCCAGTGACAAATCTTCAAACCAACTTCCCCTCATTCCTTTCAACTCAAATAATGGCCCAATGAACTGGATTCTCTCGGTCCTGACTCACATCCTCCGTGCCATAATATGTATGCAGCCCATTCAAAAGCTGCCCTCATGAAATTGCTCTGTGAATCACACCACAGGCAGCGGCTCACCTCATTACATCCTGACTAACAGTCTGAATATTAGTCAGGGACAATGTGGTACTAACAATGGCCTACTGCAGAGTCACTTGTATAACTTTCCATATATACGTTGTTAAATACTCATTTTCTTCCGCTCGGATGACCGGCTGAACCAGCACATTAATCTGGGCAGGATTCTCCCAAACCGAGGTGTTGACATTGAACGTCTCATCCACACATTTAAGGCATTGTTGTTATCTCTGCAGCCAGGCCATACTTATCTCACAGAGGGAACTGTATGTGAGCAGAAAACAATGGGCTTGATTGAGTGCATTCCCTAAAAAGGTGTTAGACTGGCCTGGTCTATTTAATGGATGATATCTGTCTCAAGAGACACTGCCATGTGATCTTTATCACTGGGCTTTTTTTTTTTTGAGAAATGGGGCATCATTCATAAACTAATTAATTATCCGTAATGAAGTTGTGATAACAGGACATACCCTGAGTTGTGTTGTGGGTCAGCCAGCAGTAATATTAAGGAAGAGTTTTAGAGCATTTATTTTATAATTTAAAAAGAAAAGAAAAAAAACTAAACTTTCTGCAACAAATATTATCCTAATTTTAAGCAAGAATCTTCAGATGTTAAAAAAAAAAAAAGAAAGAAAAAAAAAAAAAGTCAAAAGGTAGCCTTCAGTGTCCAAAGTAAAAACCAAACTATTTCATTTCCATTTGAAGAAAAATAAATCTCATTCATAGGTGATTGTACATTCATAGGCCCACATACCCCCTACTTGATTTCTTTTTTTAAAGACACAATAATGCAATTAGCCTAACAAAGAAAATGGTAATCCACAAGCCAGTAAGAGTGCATGGGTGGGATGCATCTGTAATGACCTGAGAATGACTGAGGAATTTTCACACCAATAAGCTCCAGGAGAGCCAGACTAAAACTTTGCAGCAGCCCACATTCACATAGGGCTAATCTCTGTGTGGTGCAATTGCAAAACAAAACAAAAAAGAAAAACAACAAAAAAAAAAAAAAAAACACTTCTTTCATTCAAAAACATGCACTTAAACAAAGCCTCCGTTTCAGTCATATGTTAAAATGGAAATCTTTTCAATATGACTCTGAACACCAACCCATTCATTGAAAGGGCGTAAATCATTCACACGGTCTGTATTTACAGATATCTGTAACAGTATGACACATTATCAGACCACCAGCAGATTCATAGCTGGGGGTGGAATCACATATGCTAATAAAGCAGATGTCCGCAGTCCTCAACACATTCCAGGCAGCCTATAAAAACAAAGCGTCTTTCTTCCCCAAGGAGCAGAGCCCCGTCTCCGACCGTCTCCAACCACCACAAAGCTTCATATAAACATTTAGTGTTATAACCTGATGATCCCGGTAATGCTCGGCCCCTCCCTGCCACTGTCTCTAAAACAACCACCGCAATTTGATCCCTCCAGACTACAGCTTCCCCTCATTTTGGGAGCACTCTGCGTGTTTGGCCAAGGTGTGGGTCCTTGTCTAAAAACTTTCCATGACACTGGAAGTTTCGGGCCACGTCTCTGTGTCTCTGCTGTCCACTGTGCCCGACTCCCGCTGAATTCATCAGCCATTGTTTTCTCTGCACAGGCATTTATGATGTCACAGCAAACATAAGCTTTGTCCTCAGATGAAGGATCAGCCAGGGTTCGTGCCCTTATGGGGTCAAACAAACAGCAAATATGGACAGGCTATGACTTAGATCATGGGGTTGGGTGGACATTATGGTGGCAGTAAGAGAATTTCATTTAAGGAAAACAAAAAAGAAAAGATTTGGCACCATTAGGGATGGAGGCACTAGTTTTTTTTTTTTTTACCGGTAACAACAAAAAAATAGCGTCAGTCCTTTTGCGAGCACATACGTTATTCTAATAGTAATACTTGAAAAAGCACAGGCTTAATCTTATCTTGTCTCTTTGCTTCCATCACTGTCACCATCCCCTCTCCATTCCTGAGAAACCACACCATATCAAAATGAAAACAAAAACATTTCCCGGGTCGCTCGACTGGCTCAGTGTACTGATACATCACCGGTGACGAAAAGGATATACATGCAAGGTACACTGAAAGTCCTGAAAAAAAAAATTTCTTGACCGGTTGAACGACATATTTTATCGTAATGTTTGTGAATAGGGAAGCACAAAAAAAAAAAAAAAAAAAAAAAAAAAACTTTTTTTTAAAGATTCACAGTAAAAAAAAAAAAAAAATGGCAGTGTTAATCTTTTGAGTATTAACAATAATCCATACTACTCACTCTGTTTTTCTAATTGATCCATATCCACCCTGTATTTTCTCAAGTTTTCAGATTGCATAAGAATGAATTTGGCAGCAGTAGTATCTGTGCGCATTAAGTGCTTTGAAAGCAGGGAAGGTAAACAAAGAGTTAAGCGCACACACACACACACACACACACACACACACACACACACACACACACACACACACACACACACACACACACACACACACACACACACACAACAATGGCTTGTATCTGTAAAGATCAGATTTCCATCATGTTTGTTTTTTTAGGATAAGGCATGTGTGGGACAAAGAAAATATTTTTCTTGCTCATGGCCATCTGTTGAAACCAGAGGGATTTGTAACATTGTAAATAGGTTTGTTTAATCGGGACACTTTTATAACACTGGCCACCACTGACATAACATATAACATATTAAGTAAAGTTAAACGTTTGAATTGTGGCTCCCGCCAGCTGCTTACACAGTTGTTTCTTTTTGTTGCCTGAAAAAGAAATAAAGCATCTTTCATAGCCTCGTTCTAAATGGAGAACCCATCTCCATATTGTTGTATCAGCTTTTACTAAACGTAACTTCAATTAATGAATGCTCAAAGAACAATCCAATCCCTCTATAATACCAGGCCTGGCAAAGAAAACAAATATCAAAACCACGCAAAAAAAACTTACTGTCCTGCACTGCAAACTATGAGAGCGCGCATTGAAAAAACACAAAGCAACATGCTGACATGTGAGAACGATCAGAGGCCGTCACAAAACCGAGCATAGAAAAACAAATCCCGTATCCGCGCGGAGCTAAACCTCATAGCACAGGGCTAACACTTGCATAAACTTGCATCCCACAAAAAAAAAAAAAAAAAGAAATATATGGATGAAAAGGAAACAATTGAGCAATTGTTCCAGCTTCAATACGTGGCACCATGTGCACGGTCAAAAACCTTTTATACATTTGTTGAGAGGTTAGTGGCACAGAAACAGGGGCAGGGAAACAATGGCTATATGTCTTTGTTGCTGAACCACAAAAGCTGATAGCTGCTTATTTGCATTCACGAGATCACACTCAGCGCTCATTGCTAAATGGTGAAACCCACATCGTTATAAAGGACATTGTTATAAAAAGGCAGCGGCTCCGTGTTGGGGAGCAGGAGATACTGTAGCATGCCTTTGTCCATGAAAGGACTTTTATGAGCTTTGTGCTCTCTCACTCCAGCATTCGTCTATTGGCTTAAAGTTATACTTATTTTTCTGCCCCCCTGAGAACTGGTTTCAAACTGCTGCTTTCAATCTTGGAGAAAACAACAAAGGAGCCTGTCAGGGTAATGCTTCCTGACAAACCCAAGATAGACAACAACAACAAAAAAAAAGAAGAAGAAAGAAGACAAAAACAACATCCTAAACGCTCAAATGCCAAAGGAATACCACCAGAAAGGTGACAAAAGCTTTCAGAAAAGGTGAAAATCCTGATTAATGAGAAGATATGAATGTCTAATGTGTAGATTTGATCAGACTTTATATTGTGCATGATTTTGTTAAAAAAAAGAACACGAAACACAAAAAGGCCCTTACAACCAGAATTTCCCCCAAAGTTATTCCATTGATTCCAATCTTAGACATTACAACAGCACAATCTTGTCTTAGCAAATAATCACATTGCATTCAGAAAGACAAATTAAAGTGTCTTTTCCGCCGTTACATGGCTGCGAAAGATCAATTCTCTCTATCGTGTTGTATTTCTATCACACAGACAAAAAGAATTGAACAGAGACAAGATAAAAGCCTCCAGTGTACTGGGGAATCAAAACTCACTTAAGATGTCAATAATGTCACAGTGAAGAGATGCCTGCATCGGAAAACAAATCCATATCCATACTTTACCAATCAGTTAATTTCATTAAGGCATTCCATGCCATTTACTGATGGGATAGCAAATTGTGTGCAAACAAAGCAAAGGTCAGAAATGTATTGTTAAGGTGACAGACTGTATCCGGAGGAGCGCAGTATGACTAACAGTCTGCACTCGGTGGCTTGTCTGACAGATTTATAACCATGTCTGATGAAAGAAATCAACGGAGATGCTGAATTCATTGCCGTGCATTTTTTTACACCTCTTTGACTTTTTTTTTTTTTTTTGTACACTATTTAAAGTACATGTCCTCTTGTGTCGTTGTTGCCCTTCCATCAGCTGGTCCCTCTCTGAAGCGGCTGACGCCCAGAAGGAATGCGTCACAACTTACGATTTCTTTAAGCAGCTGTGAGTGGAAATTGCTTTTTGGGGAGACATTTATGACCCCATTCAAAAGGAGGACACCTCACACACAGGAAGGAAGAAGCTGAGAAGAAGTGCCTTTCGGAAACTTTTTTACTTTTAACCAAAGAAATAGTTTACGATTTTATGACAGAATTTTTCTTAAAAAAGTGCTTAAAATAAGGTGACACACACTTACTTATTTCAAGCAATATTCTCGTGTATCTTCCTTATACTTTACGGCAAAGACTTAACCATAGATACCATTTTCCGTATCAATATCATTATCTTTTACTACACTACTGTATGTATTGTGAATACATACTTTTACATATTTATTATAGTTGCGTATTGAAGTACAATGCGCAAATTTTTGACTTTCATTTCTTTATGTTTGTATAAATATCCAAAAAAAATCCAATTTACCCCCCGCGGGATACATAAAGTATTGCTAATTCTTCACATTCATTCATTATTCAACCCACCAAATTTGCACACAATAAATTATGATCTGCATGATTCGAACATTTCAATCTCTGAAGGTGTTGTAGCGCATAGAAGCACTTAACTCACCCATGTCGTCACACGTGGAACCGGAGGGGGGGGGCTCTCCTCCTCAAGGGTGCTCAGGATTGGGGCCTGGAAGTCTGTTAGATAATAGATCAAAGAGATACACCAGAGAGCACTTCTTGCTTTTCCCACATAACGCTCATCTTCATACATAATGGAATCTCAGGAGCTTTATTGGAATTCCACCTGAAGATCAGGCGACAAGACTTTGGTCCTGGAATCACACGCAATGTTGAAAAGGGGGGTCAACCACTGACACCACGGATCATTAGAATATAAATGTGAGCTTGAGTGCAGGTACTAACAATGCAAGAGCATAACTTATCCCAAGTTCTGGGAAGAATCCGAACAAGGTGCCCTTTATGAATGGGAAACATTATTCCATATCCACTTGCTTTATGTTCCCCGAAGCTGTAAAGGTCTTTTGTTAGATCAATCAATTGTGAGTATGAAAAAAAAGTTTTATCTCCCAATTTTCTCTGAGGACACATCCTCATGGACCCTACATTTAGGATTTTAATTGCCGATATATATCAGTCATTCTTAATTCAGGTCTGTTGCTTCAGATAAAAGTACAATACAACAATCGAAACATTTTTTTCAAAAGTAAAAGTCCTGCATTCAAAACGTTACGGAAAAGCACGAAAGTATCAATCAGTAAAATGTAATCTACATAAAGGTACGAAAAGAACGGGTCCTTGCATTACTGGATTACTATACTGGTGCATTTTCATGTAAGCAGTATTTGGATGTCGAGCGAAAGGGAACTTATTTGAACTATTTGAAAAGTTTTGCATAGTTTAATCTGCAACGACGCATCATATTTTATAAACTGAACATAGGTTTTTGTATGTTAAATTATACTTTTTCCTTCTTTCTTGCAGAGGGTTCGATGAGAAGGTTCATAGCACTCTTTGGTGGAATCAGGAGGAAACCTGCTCGCCTACTCTCTGTCCCAAGTTAACTAAATCAGCCTCCCAGCAGCCCTAAAGCTCGGCAGTGAAAACCTTCCATCTTGTTTGTTGGTTTTTACTCTTCTTCCCCTTTGGACAGAACCAGGCCGCAGCTTCATATTTAAAAAGACAGACACGAGCGGTATCACTTTGTTTCATCTAACGCTCAAAGTGTTTCTCAAAAATAGCAAACTATTCCTTTAATCTGTAACTAGCAGTAACTGGCAAATCTGTCAGATAAATGCAGTGAAGTGCAAGTAGCATAACATGGTAGAAAACGTATACATTGAAACATGTACTGCCGCTCGCAGACAATGGGACGGAATATAAAAAGGCATCAACAATTAAAATACATACAATGTAATCGAATACATCACACCATCTTAAATATAACAACTAAAAAGGGGGTATGGTCTTTACATTCTTTTGCTGGTATACCATTCCCTTCTGAAACGCAAACCAACCGTGAGGTGAAACTTCAGTGCTGGCAAAGAGTCGTCCATCAAAAACAACTTAAATCTGAGTTTGTGGCCACGAGCTGAGCTGAGCCGAGCAGAGCCGAGCCTGCATCAGCAGAGCCATTAGTGCTGAGGGACGAGAGGGGAGAAAAAAAAAAAAAAATCAATGGTCATCTGTTCAGGTGCAGCCTTCAATCTCTGCAAATACTAAGTGCTGAAGTCTGAGTGTAAAAATGGCCAAATAATAGATAGCCACAAGCAAAACAGGCACTTTATTGAAAAAAAAAAAAAAAAAGAAAATCTATTGGGAGAGCAACTTGGCTTTTAGAAAGTAAGACCTTGATATGCAGTGTAATGTTTTGTACAAATGACATCTACTTCCTAGATTCAGACTGAAGACTTGAGTGTTTCAAATGTACCATTTACAAAAAAAAAAAAACGCTACACATACAGAATATGTAGAATCAATACAACACTGCAATACTCCACAATTTCAGAATAAACTTCACCCGTCACTCGTATCATTCTGCTGCCACCTAATGGACACATCGGAGAAATCCATGGCACACACATTCAAGACATTCATTCAATTTCAAGTTATGTCCATTAGTATCAGGTTTTATTCTTGTTTTTTTTTGTTTTTATCCAAGGATGTTGCCTGAAAAGAAAAAAAAAAAAAAAAACTAATTTCAAATAAATAATTAATTATGTTTAAAATAAGGTTTAGTTGAAGGTTTTATATTTATGCCTCCAAAAATGACCCTTGAAAATAGAGTAGGTGAAAATGTCCTGTTAATCATAACAGGGTTCCCACTCACGCCAAACACTAACATGTTCCTCTCTGTGGAAGTCTGATGTATGGCTACTCCTTAGCCATGAAATCCTCTCTTACGTGCTCAGAATGAACGAACACCAAAAACACCAATCAGACAGAATCTGGAGGGAATCTTCCAAATATAACCGAGAGCATATTCCAAATACTCTCGCCCATGAATTACCATTTGCAGGTTAAAGTGATCCCGAACATAACTTAGCCCTTTCAGGTGGCAATGTTATCCGTTCAGCTCATATCGATAAAGGAAAATAGGAGAACATGAAATTATTTTCCAGGTTTTTTTTTTTTTCCCCCCTTAATTTCCACGTGTTTTCCATGATTGGAAAATGAGTAAAAATGTTTTCCAGGCACGTGGGAACCCTGATTAACTTTCATATTACAACAGTTATTCAGCGTTAAACATGACGACATTCTGTATTGAACTACTGTGCAACAATTCATTATTCTAAAGTGTGAAAAACCCCCAAAAAAAACACTATTTACGTCAACAACGTCGTCGCTTCAGCGGTCGATTGCTAGAAACAGAAGCAGTTACTGTTAATGGCCTGCACATACGTAACCTTTAGGCTTAAGAGTTCTTACTGGAAAAGAAATAGCTTATGATGCAGTTACAGTCTTCATAGTGTCATTGTGGGAGGCCTTCCAGCGTGTGTGTGTCCGAGTAAAGTGTGTGAGGAGAGAGCTGCTCCATCGCACTCCGCTGTGGCTGAGTGGACACCATCAGTGGAGCGCCGTGGATGACTACATTCTGGCTGCCCAGGCTGATGTTTGGCACCAGTAACGCACTTTCCTCACAGTGTAAGGCACGGTCCTCGACCTTAACCGCCGCGGCTGGACCACACACCGTTTCGGTCGGAACCGCTGCGGTCACCATGGCGGGTATCCCTTCTGTCACCACTGTAACCTCGGTGCCACCCTCCTGGATCAAGGCGTTGAGGCCCTCCAGCTCAGAGCAGGTTGTGATGAAAGTCTGCGAGCCGCTGCTGGAGTCCTGAGCGGTGATGGCCGTGTGCAGCAGGGCCTGGTGGAGCGGGTTGTTGCCGTCGTTGTGGCTGAGCTGCGTCAGCAGGACTGTCCGGGGTTCAAGGGTGGCTTCCGCAGTCGACCCGAGGGGTTGCATAGGCGCGAGCAGGTTGACCTGATGGATCATGGAGTTGACGACCATGTCCTGGTTTTCTGGGCTGAGCAGCACCATGTTGGTTTTATGCTGACTATCCACACCAGCTGGAATTAATGGGTTCTCCTGGCCCAGAGGGTGAGATACGCTGATTTTGAGTTGTGCACTGCTGTAAGGAGCCATAGAGTCAGATGGGAGAGGAACTACAAGCTGGGTGCTGCTCTGTGACGTAGTGACCAAGTTGACTGCGTGGGCTGGGGCGGAGAGCTGGAGCTGCAACACATTCTGAGTGTCTCTATGCTGCTTCTTGTGGCTCCGAAGGGAGTCTTCCCTCACAAAGGAAGCGTCGCACGAGTCACAGCAGAAAGCTCGAGCCGCTTCTAGTTTGGCCCGGTATCTGGAGCCGACAGGCTTTGGAGAGTCACCTGCTCCGCTTTTTCCTCCACCTCTGCCACCTTTGCCACAGCTGCCTTTTTCAGGCTTATCTGAGTGGCACTTCTTTTTGTGGATGACGAGGTTGCTCCGCTGCTTGGTGGCGAAGTTGCAGAAGTCACATTTAAAGGGGCGCTCCTCTGAGTGGATCCTCTCGTGAACCTTGAGCGCCCCCTTGCTGGTGCAGGAGTAAGTGCACTTTGAACACTGGATGGGCTGGATGGGTTGGTGATCTCGCGAGTGTTGCCGCAGAGCATTCTTGCTGGCACACTTGAAATCGCAGTGCACACAGTGGAAGGAGTTCTCAGTGCCATGTTTGATCTGAATGTGAGATTTCAGGTTGCCTTTCATGGCACAGCGGTATTCACAAAAGTCACACTTGTAAGGTTTTTCGCCGGAGTGAATCCGGAGATGCCTCTTCAGGTCGGAGTTGATTTTGAACTTCGCGTCACACTGCTGGCACTGGAAAGGTGCATCCCCTTGGAAAGAAATCAAACAAATGACAAAAACACAAAAATTATTCTCATTTGTGGTCTACAAAAAACATCCCACAGATGCTGACAATTCTAGATTTTGCACTACCTACCAGTGTGTGAGCGGAGGTGGACGGTGAGTTGGCTGGAGTTGCGGCTGGCGTAAGGACAGATCTGGCATTTAAAAGGCCGTTCGTCATAGTGGATACGCAGGTGCTTCTTCAAACTGCTGCTGTCGGCCGCCGCGTAGGGACAGTGTTTACACTTGTGCGGCTTCTCGCCTGTGTGTGAACGGCTATGCATGTTGAGCTTGTCTCGACGACTGAAGCGCTTGTGGCACAGCTCACATTCAAATGGCTTCTCACCTGGATGGCGGATGGAAAAACCAACTCGTGTCAATATCCAATTTTGAAGTGCTTAAGCAACGGAGACTCACATGTGCAAGGCATTGGCATACCGGTGTGGGTTTTGAGATGCCGCTCCATGTCTTTTTGGCCATACTGCGTCTTGAAAGTGCAACCTGTAAATCAACAGAAATAGTGTTTTTACAAGGTGCGAGTAGCCCGTGTGCTTGTGGAAAGTTAATCTAAAAGTGTCATAAATAAATAACAGCTAATGACATGGGACTTGGCAGGAAGTACTGTTTCCCCTGCTTGGCAGCCGAAAAGAAGGAATGTGTTGCAGTCGTAAAGGGCAAGAGGCACCAACCTGAGAAACAGCAGCTGTGTCTCTTTGAAGTCAGGGAAGGTTTTAATTTTTTGGAAGGTGTTTTCTGTGCTTTGGTCAGGATCTTTTTGACACCTCTCATAACACAGGTCTGGAAGGTTTCCTCGAAAACAAACTCAGTGCTGGAATCTGAGAAGGAAAAGAATATGACAGGGTTTGAGCTCATGAGACACTAAGACTGTAAAGCAATCCGCATGCAAATTACTGACAAGCAAACCAGAAGCATGTTATTTATTGTACCTGTGAGAGTGGCTGTTGCAGTAGAGGCTGATGTTTCAGATGTTGGTAAGGTGCATCCATTTTGCTTATGGGCGAGAAAAACCTCGAAATTATTATACTGCTGCTTGCAGAAGCCACATATATGGATGTCTGGGCTCACCTCCACCACAACAGAATGTCCTGCACCGAAATCACAAAACAGTGATGACTTCAACAGGAAGCTGACTACAAGATGACTGCAATATTACGAAGCAAAATCAAAATCATGAGTGGGGTGTTAAGAGATGTGGTCTAGTTGGTTCGGGATCTTCTTAACAAATGTTTGACTTTACCTTCGGCGTTGTATGTTGCCATTTTCGAGCTTGTTTTGCTGGGGATCAACTCATCTTCTGGCTCCTCAAAGCCTACACGACGTCCACCATGTTGTTAAATTGTACCGGCTCGAGTGGAGACGCAGCCAGCACAACTATGATCACATTTCTAAACGCGAATACTACAGCTGCTTGGGATATCAATGGCAATAACAGTTTACTTCTCTTCTGACAACACTGGCACAAATGGATTTTACGACATGCTACGTGCGGTTTACGGCAGCGGGATAAGCATGCTTTTTGCCCATATGACGTCACATGATGCTTTTATAACTGTGGGAAAAATGATAAAAGTGCCCTCTCTGAGCATGGACGACAACCTGATAAAAGTGGTGTATTCTTTTGTTACACGACTACTTTTGTGAGAATAACTAGTGTTTATAGAATTTATATTTTTTCTGTTTTTGTTTTTTTAGGATTGTCAGATATATATTTGTCATTTGGAAAGTTTACTAATAAAAGCATTTTCCCTTCTGTATTCTGCCACTGCGCCATAAGATGCCTTTTGTCTGTCTTAATTATGAAAAGAAACCATTCAACATGTGGCCAATTATTTAGTAAATGACACTGGAGTTATTGATATCTGGTATTTACGATGGTATTTACAAGTACTTTAACGCAGCAGTGTCATTGTTGTGAGGACTCGGGGTGAATCACTTTTGTCCTGAAAATATTATCTAGTTCTTCTAAAAAAAAAAAAAGGACACTAGACATACTCATATAAAACTTCAACACGTAGGCGACATTTGGCTCGAAGTGAGACACATCTGAGAGTCTTCTCTGGCTCTTCGTTTCTAAAAGCCCAAGACCGTTAACGTTACTGCCACCTATCGTATTGGAAGAGAAAAAAAAGAAAACTACACACTGGCCCAGCTGCCATGCATACTAAAACTATTCGTTTGTTGGACCCTATAAATAATATCTGACACTAACCGACGTTGGCCTTAAAGTGTACTGTAAGCCAACTACATTGTTTACAGAGTGGCTGCAACGTTGGCACATTTCCAGCATATAGCCTTAGCCCTGGCTGTGGTACCTGCAAGGACTTAAAAGAATATTTCTCGTGTGAGAGTGTAAGCTTTCAGATGTAGCAATTGCTGTTAAATATACATACCATCTACCATCTTTCAAGTAAGGGCAATTTACTGGGTTGTTGGGGTGAGTGAATGAGAGCCTCCTTTTTTTTATTTTTTTTATGTTTTTATGCCAGAGCAGTCGTGCTGGTGTGAATAAGCCATGAAAGTGACTGACATACAGCTCCATTTTCAGTGGCAGGTCCTTAACTGCCTGATTGCCACTGTGAAGCTCAGGAATTTCCTTACGCCGACTTTCCTGCATGGCAAAGGCACTAGGACTGATTCCTTCCCTGCTGAAACAGCAAATCCTTGAGACACACACACACACACACACACGCAGGGTATTTCATGGCCTGCCCAAACGCATCTGACGAGTTGATCACTACTGTCTTTGAATACGATTCTGTCAGGATTGTCCCCGTAGATTAAAAAAATAAAATAACTGTATGGTAACAGGTTATGTCATATTAGTAGGAAAGTTCTGTTTTAGTCGGGGACTTTTGGAAGTCGGTGGTTGGGTACAAATGAAGAAAATACACCAAAAAAAGGGGATAATTAAATAAATAATTTGATCTGACCGAAGAGTGTGCAAATCATACGCACATAAATCCCCGCACAAAGTCGGTACAGTGAAATGTACATCAGAGGCCGCATTCACATGTGACAAGCAAATGACTCAAAGATGGGTTAATTAAAGAAAGACTTATGTCAGGCTCCCGGCAGTGGAGAACAGGCCCGCATGCTCCCTGCTTTGATGTAGGCTTCATTTTTACAATCAAAAGTCTAGTAAATCTGGGTTTTCACTTTTCACACTTGCAGCTTATGAGTGAGGAGTTTAGTCGTGTCATTATCAGTTTATGAGTAAACACTGCAGCAACAGTAGCAACTAACAACTCCTGTCATTATGGATTGAGATGCCAGTTATTTTCAGATTTTAAAAAGACAAAAACAAATCTTCAGATTTGAATATCTACTGTCGAACCACCGCATTTTTGCCGTTTTTCGCTTGAAAGACTACTTCAACGATTCATCGATTATCAGAGTTGTTGCCAATTAGTTCCTGTCCATTGACTAATTGATCAATTATTTAAGCTCTAATTTAATTTACAGCAATACCAACCTCAGCTGGTTAAGCACACTGCATGCTGGTGACTGTTTATCTCAGTTGAGGTGAACTCTGTCCTTCCGAAAACAATAAGCTCTTTTTCATTTGTTGTACTCCGAAACAAAGTATCATTTGGACATCCTGCTGTGCCAAATCTAATTTGTAGACTTGCTCCTTTCCCATTCATTGGGACGCCCAAGAATTCAGTGAGTGATGTAATGTCCCTCTTTTCCCCAATGAGACAAGGGCAACAATAGGGGGGAGTGCCTCTGTCACATTATTTCCCCCCACAGAGGCACGCCAGCTGCTTACAGTTGCTTAATGGCTACGAGCTGTCACAAGGCATCACAGCCCGCTGCCACACAGGAGCGGCAGATGCTTTAATTGCACAATGACTTGTAGGTTGTCAACAGCAATTATACCAGGCTTCCACCTGAGGGCACCCAAAGAACACCGTCTACTCACTTCACTGGCAAGACACAAGGCTCAGAAGCTGGCTGCTGCACATAAACCTGATCTGAGTGTTGCTTCTGTCCAGACAAGAGCTGCAGACACATTCCAAGTCTCTCTTTTAGCTTAATGGTTTATCCATGTGCGGCAATAACCTGGGCAGGATTGTCAGACAGCAGGCTCAGGACCCCAAAATCATATTTAGACATACAATATTTATCTGGTTTTTGTCACCTTAGGGCCCGCTGCTCTCCGTGCTGCGGCAGGTCGCGGTGTGCAGAGTTTGAGTAATTTTGCTCATTATTAATTCATGTCATTTTTTTTTTCCTTTTGCGATTCAGGGGAGGCTCATTCGCCGCTGCCAGCCCTAAGATTATTATCATTAAGAGGAGGCAAATAAAATGGTGAGTTCAAAGCTATGCTGCAACATGCTTCAGCCCACAGTTGTTTCAAGTATGTCGATAGTTTGTTTTTTATATCAACAGTTCTGAGGAAACACTGTAATGTGCTTGGATTTGTGGTCTATTCTATTTAAGGCAGGACTGAAATTATAATCAAGCGACTCAGAAACCAAACGCACATAGTGACCTTCTGTTTGTGTCATGTCAAATTGAATGGGTAAAAGATGTCCAGAGTCCCGTGTTTGTTTTTGAGCCATAAGACAAATTATACACACATGTATGAATTCCTTTGGTCAACAGCTGCCATCTCAGCATCAGATAAAACGGAGCCAGAGTCTGGGAACCGTCGCATGCCTCCAACACTCCCACCTTGTAATATAAAAAGGCATTGTACACAAGCGCACACACACGAGCAAGTGCAGCACTGCTACACACAAAAGGCGCACATGCCCACACGCAAAACAGCGCTATGCTCTTTGTATCTGCCAACTGATGCAGATGATAGGGCTGCAGATGAGTGCAGGCTAACCAGAGACTAGAGGATGCATGTGGCTTCAGAGACAATAGCAGGCCATAGCCTTAGGAGGAGAATATTCAATCCTAAGAAACATGCTAGGATATACATGAAGACACAATTTAATGTTTAATGTAGTGTAACATTTTTGATGTTGTTAAGAAGTTTTCCGCTGATACAGAAGCTTGCGCGAATGTCAATGTGGCCTTAGCGGCAGGTATAGTTGGAGGAAGAAAAATGTGTCTTTCTTGTCTCGTCTTAAAAAGCGCATTTCTGTCAAAACTGCGGTATTTGTAGCAAACTCAGCTTTGGGAGGAAGGTGCTGTAGGTGCCTTGTATTTTGCTGTAGTGTCAGCAGGGGGTGTCAAAAATCAGGCTGGAGAAAGGGACCCTGTGCTTGTTGGAAGCAGCACACAAGGCAGTGCTCCAGTTTGTAGCAGCTGACATTTTGGAACCAGCGGGTCAGCAAAATGGAGAAGCCATGGAGATGTATCAAAACCAGTGAGACTTTTGATTACAGGATGGTCGTGTGTAATTTAATACCTCCGCCAAGGAGGTTGTGTTTGCAGTCCGGTTTAGTTTTCTTTTGTCTGTCTGTCTGTCTGTCAGCAGGATTACGGACAAACTACAGGCCCGATTTTGATGAAACTTGGTGGGAGGGTGTAACCCATTACATATGAGCGGGTCGGCCTTTATGTGCCATTCTAGTTGCTTTTTGATTTTGCTTTTCTTTATAGGGAGTTCTAATTATAGTTGCTGGGAAGTAGCGGCAGGACAATATAGGATAAAAACACTCGCAATAAGCTGATGGTGGTGATTTTCCATTATCCGGATAATCGTGAATATGCTCCCATGATGACACGAGAAAGCGGTCTCGCTCGCTTTCATGGTAGATGAGTGAAAAATAGAGCCAGATTAAAACCACACAAGAATATAATTTAGGAAAGAACAGACTCACATGCTGTTGCTATTTTTTGAATTTTATTTATCCTTTATTTATGAAGCGGAACCTGATTTTAAGATTGTTTTTCCACACAAAAAAAAAAAAAAGGATGTTCACTAAAAACAGATGTTTTCCTACTGTCACGCAATACAAATATTTGTTTCTAGGTTCAGGGATTCCAGTATGTTTTAGTGCCATTTCAAACGTATGTCAGGACAATCCCACGTCTATACTGGGAAGTGACCATTAACCTTAATGCACGGGATGGTTTCAGGTGTTCCTTTCTACCAGCGAGTAGTACAGAGCAGGAGTCGAAGCCATGGGCTGAATATTTTTGGGTTTAGGTAGATCTACAGAGCCATATCTAAACAAAAGACGTGTGCATGTGCGCGCACATGATGTGCGAATGTGTGTTGTCAATGATGTCACGATGGAGGAGGGAATCTTGATAGTTAGACAGATAACAATGAAGGCTGGCTTATTCATGCCCTGCACACACACATACACCTGCAGACACACACTCACGGATGCACACACACGGCATCATCATCGTCACAGAGGGAGAAAGGCTCATAATTGGACAGAGGTGTCTGTAGATAATGAAGCCAGACCTCACACCTGCCAAACCTTGGGGATTTCACTTGACTGGCCACTTAAATCTTCCTCACTCTGCGGGTCTGGAGGGCAAGAGAGTGAGTAAGGAACTAATGGAAAAAAAAGCATGCGCTACAGGGAGGATCCCTGTCAGCATGAGTGTAGTGTGGACCCCCCCCCCCCCCCACACACACACACACACACACGCACACACCCCAGCTAACTCAGCCCCCACAGCTCGTTCCATACAGCACCCACCTCACTTCACTTCACTGTAAATCCTCTGGTGTCAAGGATTTCAGACGGAAATGGGGAAATGCTGCACCAGCTATTTTGTTTCAAACTCTCAAAACACTCGCTTCTCCCAAGTTGTCTTTGGTGACAGCGTTGTGTGCGGGAAGCGTATTGTGCCAGCTTTTAGCGGGTTGTCATTCGAGGGGCTGAAAGGGAAATCAGATAGACGCTTCGACGGAGAAATACTTCTATATAGAAAGTTTACCTGACAGTCATCAGTGAAGGCGTGACACTGTATCAGTTGTAGCAAAAAAGCCACACCAATTAGGGATTCGAGTTTACCCTGGGAAAATCTTAACAATTCATGAGAAACAAAATGGAATTTCAATCTGTCTTTCTTCATCACTTTATCCATAGATTAGGTTCGGGACTCATCGTCATACAAGTAAGGAAGAGATATAGCGCGAGAAGAGAAAGTTCTATTCTATTCTGTTCTATAAATACACAGACAGCTGTGAGATGCAGCAGGGGGGTGTCACTCTTTGTTAGCTTGTCATGAAGTCAGCCATGTCAGCTTTTACATACATGGTGGTGTCTGCTGTCAAAAGTTTGTAGTGGTAAATGGTAGGAATCAATAACTGTTGTAGTGCTAACGGACGTAGAGACGGGTAGCTTTGCTTGTGGATCAGCTTCATCCAGATGGCCGTGGCGTATCCGTCATATTTCATTCTTTATTCTGCAGATATTGGATGAATAGTATAAACACTCGCTTGTCAAACTCTGCTGTCTTGTGGAAGTCGTTTTTTTTGTGCCTCCACTGCTAACCGAAGTCGAGCCGCGCAGTCACGCTTTGACTCCAGGGCTAAAGCAAGGTTACTAAGAACCTCAATCATATTTCTCAGTGCTGAGAAATACTGACGCAGAGACAATAGTGATTCCTGATGGAGAGTCCCATGCACATCTGTATATGCTGCAGCAGCACACAGTCACTCAGAGAAGTTGTTAGGTGTCAGTGAAACTGCATACAATGCTCACAAGCTGGCAGATTTATAGCAGAATAATGACAGAACTGCACAATATTCAATTGGGTGCAAAATTTGAATGAATTCTAAAATCATTTCTTTTTGACTGGGGCTCTCATTCAACATGAAAGGAGCCAGAAAACCCAGCTCAGTGTAGTAATCTTGGATACTTTAGGTTTAATTTCCCAATGTCCAGGCCAGGTGGGAAGGTAAATGAGCCCAGGTGGCTCGCCTGGCCTGTTATACCCAGGAGGGAAACCTTGCAATCAATAGCAACAGAAAACTCGCCTCCATGGTGATGGATAGTGTCACATGTCTACCTCGTGTCTGTGCTCTAAGTGCTGTGCATACCGCGGTGATGGCTCACATCATCCTCTACTGTGATAGATTATAGATAGACAAAAAGCTGTGTGAGCACAGCCAGATTTGGGAAATGTTCTGTAACTGTAGACCCTGGATCATCATTGCCCCATCTTTTACCAGCCTAAACTGCCACAGGAAGACACTTTTAGTAGGTGGGCAACATTTGCTAATGTGGATCTTCTTTCCCAATTGCAATGATAAGCAATGCTGAAATGCGCCCTGAAATGAAATCACACGGAAACCGAAAGCTTATCAAGATGAAACTGTGCAATAATACAAGAATTATCCATCACCATCCATCATGTATTTGTTTGCAGGAAACAGATTACATGGATCTTAATTGAAATATTATTTTACCTTCATTTGAATTATTTATGGGATTGTTGACTAGATTCATACCTCAGGGAAAAAACACATTATGTGATGCAAGAATGTGTGTGTGTATTTGGGAGCATTTCTCATATATTATTCAAAGTGTAGAGTCAGAATATGGTTTTGCGTAGCCATATGAAGGATATCAAAGGGCCTGTCTTTGATACAATTTATTTGAGATCCACTGGCCAGAGCAGAGCTGTCCATTGGCCTACCATTGCTAATGAGATCGGGGGGTAAAATTGAGAGTGGTGGGCTGGCTGTCATCTGCTAGGTGATGGTTTTAAGACTAAGCAGTGATACTTCATTAATTAACCTTCACATTCTATGTAGATCTGCTCATCAAGATGCAGTTAATTAAAGAAAGGTCATTCCAAGGGCTGCTGGGAAGCAGCATTATTACAATGGAGGGATGGCACTGCTTTGAGCGAGATAACACAGGGGAGGGGGCAGGGAGAAGGCGATCACCCAGCCACTACTAAAATGGCAGACGACTTGCCAAAGCCAGTTTCTGAACTCGTCACTGCAGACCACCTTTAGATCTAGAAAAAAAGAAAATGTTTTTGGTTGTTTTTGTTTTTATTTCTTACATTCCTTCTTTTTTTGTTTTTCCTTCTTTTTTTTTTTTTTATAGAAAAACACATTTGCAAAGCTCTAATGGAGAATGCCTCAGTAAAATATTCATTACACTCAATCGACAGCATCTATCTTTTAGCATCTCAGTATAGTTTTTCTACTCTCGCTTTTGCAGCTCCCTGCCAATTTCTTGGGTAAATTCTACTTTCTCTGACCTTGCTCAGTGTAGAGGAAAAAATGCCATCTTCAGTAAATAAAGGGCCAGGAACTCAGTGGGATATAAAATAGTTATGCGTCATCTGTAAGTGAAATCCACTTCTGCGTGGTGACTTATTCATTTTGATTTCTGCCTATCTATCTATATATCTATCTTTGTCACTGCCAGCTAAAGCACAGCTCAAAATATGTAGCCTTGTTTTGGAAAGTGGATCAAATAGATACTGTGTTTTGTCATAAAGACACTAATATATAAAAATGTCCCTATTAGGCTCTTATAAATCAGGAAGCGATTGTTTTTGTGCAGGCCTGCACACTGACATAAGGACAGGGACAGTTAGAGACAGCTTAGTGTAAAATAATGTGCCTGTAGAATTGCCTCTCAGCCAATCACATAAGTGAGATCAGACTTAGTGTTACAAATAGCTTTCTATAATGTTTCTGCCAAGCCTTATTTTTTGATAATGGTGCCTCCACCCCATCTCAGCACTGTCTTGTTTGGAACCTTGGTGTCAGTTTTTCAAAATGTTGCTCTACTGCAAAATTGTAGCGGGACATCAGCACCTCCCCTGTGTCCACTCAGTCCTCCTGCAGTCATCCCTGAGTGTCTTTTGGCATTGCTTCTAATGGCAGGTGTAGAGACAAACGAGAAACGGTGTGCACACGCGCGTGCATTCAAGTGTGCGTGTGCGTGCGCGCGCGTGTGTGTATATATCCCTCCCACCCCGCCACGATACAGTAACTGCTGACCCCGGACACAGTGCCATTATGGCAGACGAGGCAGGGCTCCCCTGGCAGCGGCTGGGGCGGCTGGTTGCTAGGTGGAGAGACATTACCGCGGGCCTCTGCAATAATTTATCCTAAGAGCGCGGCGAGCCGTCATGTAGCCCCTGACAGAGAGCTGCAGTACTTTATCAGCCTGCCTGTAAATCAGCCATGTGTGGGTGCAGACGGCAACATTGTTTGATCTCTTTCAGACACTCTAATAATCTGCTCCCCTCTGATTGATACCTTCACACAACAAAGCACATTACACCAGCAAACCTGTGTGTGTGTGTGTGTGTGTGTGTGTGTGTGTGTGTGTGTGGCGCGCGTGCGTGTGCGCTAATGTCTGTCTGTATAAAAAATGTGTGTGCGTGCGAGTGTGCGAGTGTGTGTGTCTTTGTGGTGGTCATCAGTATTGCCAGTGGCCTGGGGAAGGAGAGGGAGGGGATGAATGAGTCTTCTGCAGAAACACAGGGTCATTTGGAGTCTCTAAACCAATGACAGGCTAACGGGTTCACAAAACGATCACTGGATGAAGGGAGGGGCAGGGAGAGAGAGAGGGGGAGAGAGAGGGGGGAGAGAGAGACAGCCACCAACCTCAACACAAGAAATACAGCAAACGGATAAAGAGCTACAGAAGCAGTTTTTCTTTTCTTAAATGGCGGCTGTTTTCGCATTTTGTAAAAAACGCAGGGAATATAGTCTCCCTTTCGATTTAGACGCATGCAAACACGATGTTTTGTAGGTAAAATAAACATTACATTTATTATTTTCATACTTGCCGATTGCACAAAGAAAATGCCCTTGCTTTCTTTTCCTGTAAACTGTACAGAAATATTTGAAGGAAGAATTTAGGGCTGCTTTCAATTGCAGTACAGCAAATATTTTGGAATCTAAAATGTAGTCAACGCTTTGACAAATACAGCAAATTTGCTACACAGCTCAATACATGTATTTTTTTTTTTCCTTTTAAAATGCTGATATTGTTTTTTTATTCCATTCATGGCCTTCTATCAAATCAAAGTGTATTGCATCCTTTCCAAATTGCCTTCCAACTCCTTGCTTGATATGGCTCATATACAAAGGAGAGCAATGTCCCGTCCAACAATACCCATACCATTTGTGCCGCTCAGCTTCAGAATGTCATTGGTTTGAGTGTGACAGTAAAACATAACTCTACCTTTTCTGCGGGTTGAATTGGAGCATGGCTTCCAATTATTCAGCTCCAAATTCAATAGCAATTTTCTGCTCAATGAAATAGTGGTTTCAATTTCTGGAGTAATGTCACTTTAGAGAGATTTTCAAAATGGCATGTCTGTGAGTGAATAGATGGACGCGGGAGGATTCATTTTGCTTGAGGAAATGATACTTGTCTGCTGAAGCTTGTCATTTATTGATGAAGAGAAAACCTCTTGAGATACTATAGAATATACAGTATGGGTGTAAATGTAGTGTTTTTGCGCCAGTCACGGAATCCCTTTGTAATATGTCTAATTTCTAGTTTTTAGTCAGAATTTCGTAAAGGATAAAAGAATGCAAACCAGAGGCGTAACCTTTATGATGGTGTTTGGTCAGATGGAGGCCATTTTGCTTCAATGCAGCATTAAAAGTAGCACTGAACAATAAAAAAAAAATAAAAAAAATGCAATTATAAGTGTGTTTGTGTGTAATGTATCAGTAGCCCATCCAGGGCCCCATAATGAATGCAATGCAACGTGCGATCACTGAGCCGTGCGTATGCCCCGCTCAATGCATCTCTGAAAATAAACAGAGCAATGGAAATGGTTCTCATTAGTGTTGTTTTCATATTAAGTCCCTCAGACAAGGTTGACAAACCCAGCTCCCTGTGCCAGGCTCCTCAGGGACCATCGCTTCAATACAGCTAGGGCAAACAACACCAGCCGATACAACACCATTACCACCTCCTATAGTTACTTATCCTCCCCTCCCTCCCTGTGGAGTGCTCTGTCTACACAGACCAGAGGAAAACGCATTAAGATCTTCCAGCAGCATAGAGAAAGAGTCCTGCTTTCATTTATCACCATTGCTATTGGCCCTAAAAGGGACAAATGTCTGTTCTCCATCTCTGCGCTATTAGATTTGGAGAAATGTGCGCTGCGTGTGTGTGTGTTTGTGTGTGTGTGAGATGGAAGTTATTTTGTGCTCCAGAGACGATCCACTGCGAGGCTGTTTAGCAGGAAGGGAACAGGTGTGCCGAGCTTCTGGCTTCCACCATGTGTTCCAGTTGTTTCATCTGCACCTGTTTCCCCAAGTCCTGTATGTGACGATCAAAACACTTTATTAACCATAAAGTGCTCCCGTTCGCATGCTGCACTATCTGCGCCTCTAAATGTTTCACAGTCGCATATTACCATGAAGTAATTCATTGATGTGGCCGAGGTTATCGCGTCAAAAGTCACGTGTGTAACCAGGAAAAATTATAAACTTTCATTTGCTACTTTGCAAATCGATTTACACCGCAGTGAAACCAGCTCATGAAAGCATTGATGATTTTTTTTTTTTTTTTTTAATGAGCAAGCTGTCTTAAAATGTAAAGTACGTGCTTCATGCATGGAATCAGAAAAGTGCATTTCTTCTAGTGAAGATATTTTTCATTATGACCGAAGTCTACTGGAAGCATAACCGGCGAGTTTAACCCTGAATGCTCACCCTTGAGCTGCAGCAAAGTCCCAAACATCTGCCGTAAGGCTGCAACTAACGATTTTTTCCATTATTCCTTAATCGGCACGATATGTTTTTGATTAACGGATTCAATTATTGCTCTACAGAGTGTACAGGAGAAAAAAAGGGAAAAATGCCCTCCAGAATTTCCTTTTAGCCCAAAGTGACATCTTCAAAGTGCTTCTTTTGTCCAGCCAAGATTTCAAAACCTAAAAATGTGCAATTTACTATTATTTAACTTAACAAAAAGCAGAAGATCAACACTGTTGAGTAGCTGAAACCACATAACTGTTGACACTTTTGCTTTACGGTTAGTCAGTTAATCTCTGATCAAAAAAGTTTCTGTTTAATTTCCTGTGTTTCCACTAATTGATTAACCGACTAATCATTCTAGCTCTAATAAAGCCATTTTCCCTCCTTTTTGCCTTTTTATAACCCGAACACAACTTTCACAACACTGCATGGTACATTTCAAACGAATGACTAGTTTCACTTTTGTCTTTTTGGCCAACATTTGGTTTATGACCCGTCGCTTCAGCTGAAAAGGGTCAGCCTTTATTGCGGGGAAACATATTCTACACATCATTTGCATTCACAGGACCTTCTCTACATTTCAGTTTGTGGCGGTATCAGCCCCAAAACAATTGAGACGGCTGCATTTGCTGTTTCAGCAGATTTTCTTTCCTGGGAAAAGTAGCCTCTCAACAGCAGCCGCGGTGGTTTGTCTGCGAGAATTAAAAGAATAAAGCGCTGTTTGTCACCGTGGCTAAAACTGCAAAACAAAAAACTGTCTATGAAGAAATTTGATTAACAGAAAACCCAAGGGGAAAAAAAGAAAACACGGTACAAGCCACAGTGATCTCTGTAAAGGGCACTTGAACCACCGCCACTCGTCTCTGATCCTTCGGTGCGATCACTCTTTTCAGTGCGCATGTGCCTCTGACACAGTCCGCTTCCCCACACGGAGGAGCTGCTCGGCCCACCTGACCTGTGATTTGGCACGGCACATCGCACTGCTACAGGCTACTGTAAATATCACCTTTCTCGTTATCTCCAAGACCTGCTTTTCCAGTAAATAGGGGAACATGTAATTCAATATACTGTGTCGGGCCATTTGCTTTCAGAGGACATCCAGGTGACATGACTTAGCGGCCCCCGGAATGAACATAAAGATTAATAAGTAATGGCCATGTAAAGATGATATTTGCACTCGGATATCCTCTTTTTTTAGATGAATGCTTTTGATCCCAGGGAAACTGGTAATACAAAACGAGCAGCAGACAGCAGAAGGTACGACATCTCAACACAATCTGGCACGCTGGGAAACGGAGCGCTCGACATGCTTGATTCAAAATTGGGAGCTGGGGATCCCCCCCCCCCTTTTTTTTTTTTTATAATCGGTAGTTTCTCTGGTCTTGCATGACATTTCTGACAATAGTGAGTTAATGAAGTTGATCATACAGCTACCTCATGATTTGATACATGACACTGGCGGTGATGACTCCAACTACCTTTACATGTTACAATTTATTGACAATAACGACAGCGTTGAACTGCATGTCCCACACTAAGAAAAATGAAATGGTATTTGGTCGTCCTCTGTAATACTGTTGTTGGTCCCCCTGGCATTTTGTAATTTGTTGCAGTGTTTGTGTTCTCTTTCACACTTTAATATCACGGTATTGCTTCAATTTGAGCTGCAAGATAAAGTTCTATTTCATTTTGTGGGATTAACTTACTGGGTTGCACACGTCTCAAGGTATTTGTTGTGTTTTGTTTTATCTATGAATTATTTAGAAGCTTCAAAAATAGAGAATCGGTTACAAGACGTGTGCGTCCTGTCTCTCTCAGCAATCTCAGTCAGATGTTTAATTTGGTCTGCTAGCGTGGAATAGCGCTCACCCCGGCTGGGATTAGGTGGTTGGCTATGTAATTTCCCTGAAGGAGGGGCATGTTGAATTGGAGAATAATGATAAAGGAGGAACTGAACATTCGAAACAAGGAAAAATGAACTCATGATTGCTACGTGTGCTTGAAGTTGTCATGGATTTTAGCTTCAATATGAAAATGCTGTGCAGAACTAGAGACGATGCTATGAAATGAAACCACACAATTCACCGTGTTAGTCAGAAGACGGTGCTTTAAAGTAAAGTCTGCAGCAAAGCTATAATCATCCCTTATTAGGTCATTTCTCATAATTTACCCAACATGCTAAAGTTCACTAGGTCTATTAATGAAAGATTCCCTGTTTTTCTTTACACTCCGCCGCACTTTTTAAAAATGCTAATTGACTCCAACAAGCACCTGAGCTAGGATGAAAGTGCCCTAATTCCTGCTCAAAAGGTCACAGAGATGAGTTATAGTGGTATAAGCACCTGAAAGCTATTCCCTTGTTAGATTTGACAAAGGGAGGCTGCCATTTCCCCCCTTAAAAATAGTGTTGGGTAATAAATGATCATTTGTGGAATGTGGTTGCTACCGGCAGTGACTTTTCCTCTGACATAACTTTACTGCTGGCTGATTTACATCGCGATGGTTGTCCCCAAAATATTTTTAAATGAGCGTTTTATTCATGATGCACAGCAGACGGCGGTGACACACGCAAGAGCTCTTATTGTGCTTCTTAGGGGAAATGGCTAATTAGTTGGCCATGAAAAATGCAGGCGTGCCTGTTTTACTATCGTCCTCTGTTTGAGTCAACTCTACTTTTTGGGCTCTTGTAACAGATTTGCAGTTATACACACAGAATCGGCACAATAGGAAATATCTGCATGAACCACACTTTGCTTTCACATCCTCGAGTTACCGACACATGCATGCTACTCTCAATTATGAAACGCATTGGACTCTGGGTAGGCGGGCCTTCCGTACTGGAGGTGCTGTGTGCACCTCGGCATATGTGATAGTCCTTCTCAGCAGCCCTTCACAGGTCCCTGAAAGGTGCTCCTGGTGTGGATGTAGGGCTGTAGAGCAGGGATCACAGTGACAGTTTCAGGTGGAGGAGTCTATTAATAGTTTACCTCTCAGCCAAAGCATTTCATCATTTTTGGTGTCTGAGGGCTTCCTGCTTCAAAAAAAGGGGGTGAAGTTATGCATCTCAATCTACCCCTTCATATTTCATGCTGTTGAGGATTATAAATAAAAGGACAGATTTTGACCTGGGCTATTAGTTACCCGGGATCCTGTGGGTGGATGGTGCTTTGTCTTCTGTCGGCTTCTGGTGTTTTTCCTTCAGAAAAGCAACAGGATTACAATCAAAGTCGTTGGGATACAATATGAGATATGATCCCCGCTGCCTGGAAGTGAAAAGGAGAAGGACGGTGGGGCTGCGGAACAACAAAAGCAAAAGCAAAAGCAAAACAAAACAAAACCAATCAGTCAAAATCAGCCAAAAGGGAGCGTCAGAATGGAACAAGGAAGGGAGTTTGACAGTAGGTCAAGCTATGGGTCAGTCTAAAGTACCACTCTGGTGATTGCTGTTTTCCCCCTTGTGTGACTCTCTTGTTTTGACCACACAAACTAGCCCAAAGTCTCCAGAGATGAGCCTCCCTGACAGAGGGATGTGAAAAATAGTAAGCTAGAAAGCTCTCACTCTCACCTTCCCCATGGTCTAATAGATGGGCCCAACATATGCCGACGCAGCCTGTCAGTGCTTCTTGTTGTTGGCCAGACCTTTGATCTTGAACAAATAGAGAGGAGAGTCTCAGAGCGCCTGCCTCGGGGCATAAGGAAATATCGGCATCACAAAGGGTCAAATTCTGGGAAAAGGCAGTAAAATTAAAACCTTTTATTGCCATCTTTATGTCTTCATTCCCTATGGCAATTACATTATCTATGGAAAATGGCAGAGCTTTGTTCCCATTATCTGTGAAATCTCCAGCAAGGAGTGTCTGATGTGCTGAAAATAAAAGTGATGCATGTCAATCTGAATACATCAAGTTGGCTACGTACAGCAATTTAACAGGCTGAAATTTGATAACTTTTTTCGCAAATAAACACAAGTGCTTAGATATAAAAACTAATCAGGGAATAATAAGAAAACTTTTTGCAGCTCGGAGTGTTTCTATCAAATCTAGATTGACAACCCTCACTTGAAATTAATGATTTTCTTTTTTTTTTCTGCGACCACTCAGCCGCTAACCACCCGAAACCTCACACATTGACTTTTCTCCACAGATTGCAACTCATCCATTTTTTAATTGTGTTCATTTTTACCTGGGTCCCACCGGACCTGCAGCAGTGGTGGTCGTTGTCATCCGTCTGCTCTGACAGGAAGAGAGAGCGGGAGAGTGGCGCCTCGCCACTTTCCACCCCAAGCTGATGTGTCAGGCTTATCACACAGCCGAGCGATCCTGAGGTGACATCCTCCACTGAATCAGTGACATTTCACGGACGGTGCAAATCTATCCATCTTTGTCAAACATCCGCCTCGATTTTAGCATTCCCCGAGTTAGCATATTGATCACTAAGAAACGCATGAGTGAGGACTTCTTGTTTTCTGCTCCTTAAAATGGGCATTGTGAGTCCACTGGACTCCTCTGTCAAAGTCTACTGCTCTGGGCCTTAATCTGCCCTCATCAAAGTTGCATAAAATATGGAGGGCTTTTGTCATTCAGGACCAAGACGCTCACCAAAGACTTTATTTGCCTATTTACTTTGCGTCATAAAAACTTTTCAACAAAGTATACTGCTACAACCATTTTTACGCCAGTCTTCATGGTAATATTTAAACTTTTGAAACTAAGTGTACATAGTTTAACTTGCTTTCAGTGCCTTTTTTATTTATTTATTTATTATTTTTTTTATACTTCTCTCTCATCTTCATAATTATGGAACAAGCAGTTTACCGACAACCATGTCGTGTGATGTTTGTAGCCGTTGAGGCACACATGTTCAATAAACCAAGGAGCTGTGCTTCCTCGAGCCTCTTTACTTAACAAATATGGAGCTTTGTTTCCATTAGTAAAATTGCTGTGATGCATTATGAAAATCCACGCAAGGAAGAACCTTGTTCATAAGAGAGAAAGTCCTAACCACCTGGGCCCAGCCGTGTGTAAACTATAGCAGCTTCTGTTATTTGTGTTGGGGCGTGCAATGTAATAATTGATTAATAATGCAAAGCTTTAGGGGAAACTATAACCCCTAAAATGAGGGCGATGATTGTGCTTGCTCCGAAGCAAATCAACAGCGACAGAATAGCACGAGGGATTACAACATCTGCAGTCTGTGGTGTCGAGGTTAACTTGTCCTGTGATTACAAAAACGCATTTCCCGGGAGCAGGTGTTACATTGACACCGTTGCGATCATGTATGTGCAAATGCTGGTTTAAACTCAAGCGCACGCACGCACACACACACACACACACACACACACAGAAACTAAAACATCCAATCACACAAAGAGGGTGAGAGAGAGCAGAGAGAAAAGAATGGCTGCTTCCCCAACCATATGCTTTTGGCCTCTATGCCTGTGAGACCCGTGTGAAAACATGAATGAGAAGCCTGCAAATCGATAGGGACAAGAGATCTAGTGTCTAGCAAATCCAGTGCAGACTGACATGTTCTCCATGTAATCTCCTGCATTGTGCTGCGAGGGGAAAGATTATCCTTCTCCGACTGGCTGGTAAAAGGTTGCTTTGCTGTAGTTCATGTCTGTGTGAAGGGAGGGAGCATATGCCTCTCTGTAAACGATGCTGGCTCCCCCTCCTCCTCTGTCAGAGGCTGGATTATGTCCAACATTATCCACGCCCCCCCACCCCCCACCCCCTCTCATACACGCACACACCCGACTCTCCAATAAAGGGCTTTCTCTCTCCTCTTCCCTTTTCAAAAATCATCGGATTTATGACAGTGGATTTCGGGAAAAGTTCTGCGCCAATTTTGATGCCTGCTAAGTACCCCGGCAGGATTAGAAGAGGCCTCTTGATGTGTGCACTCCAGTGTGTTGAGCAGTGCATTGTGGTCAGGGTTATCAACTGAGGGAAAAGAAAAAAGAAAAAAAGGCAGTAGTACATAGTGCATAATGATAAGGCTTGTTATACACATCAAGTGGCGAAAGCAGCAGAGTGAGAAAGAGCACGTGTGTTTGTTTAGAATCAATAGAGAAAAACCATCAGGTTTAATTTGTCTTGTGCCGCCTTCTCCACCTCTTTGCTTTACATTCATAAACAGCTGATTGGAGGAAATGGCTAGCTCCACTGTAGCAGCACCATTAGGGCAGACGTGGGGGGGGGGGGGGCTGCTCGACTCAAATGGCCGCTTACATTGACTGTAAATTGAAATTTAACACTGCGGCACAATTTACAAAGGCATAATAAACGGCGGCGACTAGCTCACGATAGACTTGTAAAAAAAAAGAAAAAAAGAAAAAAGGAAGCAGTATACATGTTGTAAATTGTAATGATATGCAGCAATGACTTTGCCCTGATCTAGAAATAAACAGGAAAAAGTTGCGTGATCTCCGATTTAAAGATGTGTGTGTTCTTTAAGTCTAGACACAGGAGGCAGACAGTCACCTTCACAGCCTGATATCCCTCCGAACAGCCCGCCCGCGTTTCTCCCTGTGATGATGTTGGGTGGCCCGCGTGTGCAGCCGTAAATTCAGAATCGCTGAAGCAGTTGTGACTAGCCGCCTGCAGTCTGACTGTCTGACAGCAGGTCTGGCTTTGGGCAGGTGTGAGACGAGGAAGAGCCAGGTTAGACCCAGTTAATAAAGCCTCAACCAGTTCCTCAGTCTGCCCTTGGAGATCACTTACATCAAAGCACCAATCACAAACTGGTGCAGATATAATTTGTCATCAGGGATTTCCTGCTGGAGAATTATAGAGAAGATACAGGCCGATCAATACTATGGATTTTCACTGCAGTGGCTGATTGTCCAATTGCCGTGAAACATGTACCGAGATAAAAGGGCACGCCTGCCATTTTGTAACAGACTGCCGAGTCAGCATAGGGCTTGTCAGATACTTATAGGCTGCTGTGATAGAAAATTATCATGCTGCAGTGTCCAAGTACTATTTAACACATTTTCCCTCCATGGGACGTGATTCATCAAAGATCCCGTCTCTCTCTCTGCTTTTGAGGAGGCATCACTCTGCGTCATTGTCAAGCGAAGCTCTGGCCACACATAGATTGGTGTTTTTAAAAGGAGCAGACGCACACAGATGCCAGTGCAACGCAATCCCTCCCCGGGAAGATGTCAACCGGAATTAGGAAAGTCGCTGGAGGAATTTGTTAAATCCCCTCAAACGCCCCTCAAATCTGACCACTTTACTGACTTCAAAACATTCCTAATCATTTTAGATTACCTTCCCCAAAACACGTGTTAATAGAACAATATATTATTGAGCTGTTTTTTTTTTTTGGAGAATCTGTGCTTTTGAGGACCTGTTGCACCGACCGGCCCTGGCCTCCAGTCACATAATATACAGACATGGAACATCAGTATATATGGTCTGAACAAATCCTTTAGGTGTGTTTAGAGCACTTTGTTACAGAGCATCTATCTATCTCTCTCTTTTTTTTATCTTAATCCTGCTCTGGTCTGACACTGATCATAAAAACTGATGGACCAGAACCAAATTACAGCCTTGTGGACAGCGGGGTGGCATAGTGAGTAGCAACACCCCGGGATCATGGCCACAGCATCGACCAGTTCATGTTCAAGCAGCGAGGCCAGCAAAAAGTCACGTCTCTCTTTCAGAGATGAGTCCCACAAGCAGGTACCTAAAGGCTGCTTTTGCTGGGTAGTTTCAGCTTTTTGCTTTTTCTTTTAGTTGTGGGTCTGTTGGTCGGAAAACACTCATTTGGTCCAGACTGAAATATATATATATATATATATATATATATACCGACGACTATTGGATGGATTGCTGTGGAACTTTGCGCAGACACTTGTGACCCACAAAGGATGAACCTCCACTATGTATCTCCTCTGCACAATCGCTTGAATTTCAGGAGCCGCATTCTCCCAGTTCAACTTTCAGTCAGATGTGAATGAAAAATGCTCTGTGCATCATGTAGCTTGTGATGCATAAGGAGCGTCAGATTTAGGCTACAGTTGCAATCTTTGATTTGTCAGATGCATGTCTACATCATCATTTAGGTAAATATCAATATCAGATTGAACTCGATACCAGCAGATGCCCGGTATTAAAGGATTCGGATCGGAATCGGTGCCAAAAAAAACCATTTATCGGGACATTCCTAGTATAAATTGAATAGCTCTCGGAATGGAAGTTTTCACTTGACACTTGACGAAGAATAACGTTCCTGTCAGATTGAAAATAGCCTAGCTCGTGTCATAGAAAACAAGCATTTCAGAGTGGGTGGGCCTTGTACCATGGAGCAATAAACGGACTCCGGACTCAGGGCAGCGACTTACAGGGCTGGATGCCAGGCAGGGAAAATGAGAGGCTGCAGCTCAGTGACAGAAGCAATGACCCTCAACTCAACCATCTTTTACTGTTTACGGATGTGCGGTTGCTATAATGACCCCCTTTTATAGCTGGTCTGCCAGTTTAGAACATTATATTTTCATGTATAAGGGAGTGTTGGCAGCCAGTCAATAGGGATGACCAAAAGCTTGAGGCCACAGAGTCCATATAGCTCGAATGCACTTTTCACAGAGGTGTTTTATTTATCGTGCAGGCCCAGAGTGTGACGAGAGTTACAGTTTAGGACAAACACAAAAAGAAGTTTAACCGAGCAAGCTAAAAGAGAAAGAAGCACACCATTTTTTTAAAAAACTTGTATTTGCTTTCATACTGGCATCAACACCCACTAAGATAATTTTCCAAATCTTTCTTAATGAAGCTTTACAGGGCCTTTTTTTTTTATACTTTGGCAAGCCGAAGTCGGATTGTAGCAGGAGTTGTTTTTTAACAATGCTGGTGGCGTGACTATGTTAACACTCTGGTGTTTGCTATAGTGGATCTACTACAAACTATACACGTATGCACACTTATGCATTTCAGATAGAACATTTACATTTTCATCAGTGGCTAAAGGAGCTGTTGAAAAAAGACTTTCTCAGAATTTACCTTTTTTAAAAATGAACCTTACTGTTTTTTTTTTACACAGAGACGGGTCTGCTGAACAACACTATCATGTCATGGTCACCTGGCACAAACGGTCCGGGTACGTTGCTGAGAAATGCTAAGATGCACTACTCTTGTAGTTGAAATGAGAAACGCAACAGCACAAGTTGCTCTATTCATCCAAAATGGAATCAACATTCAAAACGGAATAGTTTTAATCGATTGATTAGCAAATTGAGAGAACATGAGTGACTTTAAAAGGAGAGTTCGGCTGTCTCGGAGTGGGGTTTTACGAGGTACTCATCCAGAATCTGTGTATTACCTAAAGTAGATGGCGGTTGGCACACCCCCAGTTTTGGAGAAACAGACCAGAGTACCAGCACAGAAGATAATCAATGTACTGCTGTGGACGGGGACAGCAGCAAAGCGTATTTTAACCCCCTGAATAAAGGTTAATATCAGTTTATCAGATCATAGATAACAGCTTCAGTTCCACATATGATAAGAGCTTTCTGACGGCAAAGTAAAACAGCTAATATATGCTAAATGTAGTGTACAGTTTGATATCCATTGTTTTAGCTGGGCCTTTTTGTAGGTGGCTAGAATACGTTTTCTACTGTAGGTAAAACACTGTTTATGATAAGTGGCTCATCCCTTTTTAACGACAACTTTACTTGACAACATTAGAAAGTTGAGAAATCATTTGAATTCTGATTTCAGCTTCTCCAATGTGAAGATTTGCAGATTTTCTCTGTTATGGTTCATTGTTCATAATGCTTTGAATGACATTTTTTACTTTTTGGACGGACAAAAAAAAGGCAATTTTACTCAAAGCTTCTTTCATGCTTGTTTGAGCACATCGTTTTGAGTGTGGCAGCTAGGTAGCCTGGCCTGGTCTGGCTTTCTCTATTGGCCTACATAACTCAGGTTGCCTTTTTGAAAATGAATACTGGGGGAAAGGTGAATGGGATCTTACTTTCGGAACACTTGCCTGATGTGACTTCAGTCCCTTTTGCTACGGCACGTTATGGGAACAACAAAGCACTGCAGTCCCAAATCCATTCAACACCACCTGTTTATGTGCAAATTGCACTGCCACGTAGGGCTGCAAATAACACTTATTTTCATTATTGATTAAACCTGCTGATTATTTGCCAGATTAATAGATTAACCGTTAGGTCTATAAAATGTCAGAGGAAAGTGAAAAATGTCCATTCTAGTTTCTGAAAGTCCTAATTAATCTTTGCAGCTCGACTGCCAATAACCTACACCTGTTGCCGTTCGTCTCTTCGTACATTCTGAAACAAAGGCCACTGTTGTGATAAGTTAAACAGCAATAAGATCTTCTCACTAACTGTCACTGAAAGTCCTGATTTTTGCCACTTTTTCCCTTTTTTTTAATTATTATTTTTTTTTATGATCTGTGTTGGCGAACACAACCGCATCTAAGACATTGAGGATGACGCTGAAAATCCAGAACTAATATCAGGAGGAGCCAAAGCGAGTAAGGGGCCGTTCTAGCTGGACCGATTCATCTCAAGGTCAAAGGTCAGGCGTAACAAAGTTTTGCCATTTTGTTTTCCACTCTCTGTTGTCTTACCTGCTGCCCGTCTTAGATGACGGGCGTGGAGATGAGTGTTTTGGGAAATGTGCACAGCAAAATGAATTCATACTGTAAGGTAATGAGGACTTGCATGAGCTGTAATTGTTATTATTGCTAGACACAAATTGAAAAGCATAACCTGTCTGACACCAGCTATCAGTTGTCATTATGTGGGAAAACATGCCCTCATTGCAGATAGCTGTCTGTTGACACCCAAAGTAATTGAGGAGGTAGTCGAGCTGTTGAAGGCTCTCAAAGGGGAGGACGAACACTTGATCAGAGCATTTTTATGTCTTCGGAGATGATTTGATTTCACATTATGTCTATTTTACAGCCAGATATGCCATTAATTTGCATGATAGCAAGCCAAAATGTGACATTTTTATTTAGACGTCCCCACAATGTTTGGAGAACAATTGGGTGCGTTTTTTCTTCTGTCAGTCTTTCAGAGCGGTGGCGTCTCATTATATCATATCTAACAGAGCAGTGAATAGCTGCCTCTCTCCTCACATTGCTGTGTCAGGTCAATGTGCCATTTTTTAAGTGGTGACGGGAGGAAGGAGGTGGGGGTATAATGTTGACAGCGAGATGATGATTACACGTTTAACTCTTTGTTGTTGTTTACAAAGTGCGGAAACTAATGGAAGAAACAAAGAAATTGATTTAGGCTGCACACTATTCTACATCATATATAGTCTGGCCCAAAAAAAAAGAAAAAACGCTGTGGACGTCCCACCAGGAAGTACTCAAACGCGATCCAATTTGAATTGTGCCGACCTGGAAATGTATCTGCAGATGCCGTGTAACGACATAAAGTATTTTAGCCACACATCTACAGCACAGGCCCGTGCTCTCTCTCCTGTTCGCTCCGGCTGGCAAACTGGGCAAGTCTGTGCTTTGGGCCTGAGGCGCTGAAGCGAGAACAAGGGGCTTCTTTCCCATGAACTGGAGCCAAGTGCCAGCACTTAAGGTGAAGGGCCGAGGCGCTGGAGAAGTAATTTAATCTGAGGCTCTGCCCAATTCCCTGGGCGGCCGAGTTTAAGAAAGGTCACGCAGAGAAACGGGCACTGGTGACCCCTTCCCAATTACGGGCGCTACAGCAGAACATATCACAGCACCGTCCAAAGTGACAGTCATTTAGCAGCAACTCATCTGAGGGGAGGAAGTGGGAGATGGATGATAAGGAAATAAAAAATGATTTGCCAGGACCTGTTAGCCACTTCTCTACACAGGCCTGCTGCTCCCCCAGCTCCTCCCTGTCTTATTCACACACACTCATATACTCCCTCTCTCTCTCGCCCCCCCTCCCTTCCCCCCCCCCCCCCCCTCTCACCCCCCCCCCCCCTCCCCCCCCCCCCCCCCCCCTTTCTCTCTCTGTCTCGTCCCACCCCCTGCCACCCCTGCTGCCCATCTCCCTCCTGCTCCACAGACACGTGACGACTCCGCATGATTATTGGCGCAATCACTCATGTAACAGCCTGCCCAGCTTTCCGTGGGGGCTCCAGTATTTGTCACTGTCACTTCCCCAAGTGCTCCGCCATTGTCTTGGAAATTGTATGTGTAAGGCAAGAGATGCCTGTGACCCACTTCGACAAGGGAGCCAGCGATGTGAGGGCGCTCATCACACAAAAAAACAGCAGTTTGATGTGTCCTATTATGTGTCCCAGCAAGAGCCATAAATAATTGTGACAAGTTTTTTGTTGCGCGTGAAAGTCCTTGACTCTGCCTCCTGTTCCAGCACCTCCTCTCTCGTATGGAGACGCTGCCAAGCACCCCCGATGATAGATGGCACGGTGCAGCAAATGACAACGGGATAGATTTTTAGTTTGTGCTTTGGAAGGGATCAGTAATGGTGCTTTGCTGTACAAAGCAATAAAAGAGAAGGACAAGAGACAGAGGGGGGAGAATGAGGGGAACACACACAAAAAAAAAGAAAAAAGAAACATCCATCGATGCCGGAGAGGGAAGAATGATGGTCGATGACGCATGATTTTTGGGCGTTTGAGCACTTAGATATATGAAATCAGGGTTTGTCAAACTGGAATGTTTCGTGTGGCATTCGGCCACTCACCGCAAAAAACATACATAAAAAATGCATGAAATACACTTTGTGGTATTATATTGTCCACTACAGCTGAACAAGAATAGTCTTCTCTTCTAACAATAAAAAAACAAATTGACATACCCCAGTACGACTGCATCGTTGTTGTTGTTGTTGTTCGTCTTTGCGTCGGACAAAACAGAAGCTGTATGCAGTCGTTGAACTATTCATTTAAAGTACATTGTTTTTTCGCTCTTTTGTTACTTGCCAAGCAGTGATTTTCGGACTGCTTAGCAGAGGAAATATTTCTGTGAAAAATTGACACGGACGTTAGATAAAGTACCACCTGCAGGTCCTGGGTGCCAGGCGGGCAGGATACTGGTAGACAGTATGATCAGTCACGGTAATGAGCACAAGGCTGACATACATGCTTTGAATTATATGACTTTGAGGACCAGGCCCCCTCAAACCAGGCCTCAGCCATTAGTTCAACCGCTCTCTCCTTATCTCAGAGTCAAGCTGTGAAGTTTCAACTGCGCCATCATTCCCCTTTTTTCCTCTCCAAATTGTTCCACCTCTACAGCAGCGCAGAGTAGGAATGCTCACGGAGGGAAATGAAGATTGTTTGTGTATAACGTCGTCTTTAGTTGACTAAATATGGAGGAGGATGCTTTTGCCTCAGTTGAACTCAACAAGCCAAAGTTTATTCCTCTTCAAGCTCATGAATGACACGAAATGATTCCTTGACGTCAGCAGTTTAAGTGATACAACGGCGCGTGAGCACGTTTGCGCTCACGTTTGTCTTCCTTCGGCGGCCGCAGACGCGTTTGTGCCAATTGTATTCCGCTTCCTCTATCACAATTATTAATTTATCTCTTAAGACCACTGCGGCAGTGATAATCATTCATGTCGCCGCATCCGATAGTTAAGAAGTGGGCTTCCGTAAAAATCCATCATGTACATCAATGCACATTACTGAGGTAATTAAACAGGAGGTAATACCGCCAGATATCGTAAAATATCAAGGGGTGATCAAACGCCCCTTAACACTGTACAGCCTCAGCACATGGAAATGATGCAGGAGATGAGGGATCAGCTGCAAAAAAAATCCAACACACAAATGTAAATGTAATTTGTCTATTCTAGAGTATCTGTACCTTACCCTGTGAAAAAATACTAATTATTTGAAATATACTGATTGCAGCTCGCCGAGAAAGTGGCATTAAAATAATTACTTGTGAGCCCTCTCAGAGTTTGTACATTTAGCACTGTACCACCATTAGGAATAATCTGTCTAATTAAAGGTTGTGTAATTAATTAAGTGCACGTTCTGTGAAGAGGAGAGGGGAGAAAATTTATCAACCTGCTGAAATATGACCTATCTTGTCCAAAAGACTAATATGTTTAAACAAAAGATGAAAATTGATGACAACATTATTTGTAACAAAATGCTCACTGTGCAACTATGATGCATCTGTACTTGGATTCGGCTTCGTAGCATTGTCCCCGCAAAAGCGGTGATGTATTACCCCCGGCTGCCTGGCAATAACTTTCAATGAAGGGCGCTTTGCCTATCTAGTGGAACAGTCTGTTTATTTACACCACTTCACATCTCAGGCCCTCACTGCAAGCGTCATGTGGTAGATTAAGACATGTTTTCATATGTAGAATTGCAAACAGGCATTCTGTTTACAATTCAGATGGATGTGGTAGTGGCATATGATGCGTGTGAGGAACTGAGGCAGTGTTGGCACCGAGTGGACATCCTGACACAACCACCCAAAAGTGTAGTAGAGCAGAAAACATCTTGCTGCGCAAAAACCTGTCGGGTCATTTCTGTTCTAGCAAGAAAATTTGAGCCAATGTCCTCTGTGTGCGTGTGCGTGTTGTGTGTTGTGTGTTGTGTGTTGTGTGTGTGCGTGTGTGTGTATTTCAGAGAGGGACGAAGATGCCAAGTGCAAATTCTTTCACCTGCCATTACAGTTTGTTGCCAGCGCTACATATGGCCTGGATCAACATTTCAGGGAAAGGGCATCATGGACCAACATTTGGTACAAACGCACGTCTAATGCTACCATGACCAAGACATGTGCACACTGTGGCCATGCTGCAGCGGCACAGGAGGTACAGCGAGAGGCGCTGAAAGATGGAGTTCAGTAGTAACATTATCGTGTTCGAACAACAATAATTTACACAACTAACAACTGTCTTAACACTGATGTAGATGCGCTCTAAAAGTTGCGCTCTAAAAGTTGGACAAGGTGAATTTGAGAGCACCTTGGAAGGTGTTTTGCGACGATGCACCTGCAACCAGGCTATCTAATATTATCCAGTTGTAGAACTGCAGCAGCATCAGCCCTGCAGGTCCACACCAACCTGCACCACCTATAGGCAAGGGAAGTGTCCCCTGCAGGCATGGAGGTGTGTTCCTGCTGCTGCTTCTCTTTTTTGTTTCCCCCTGTCCGTGTGGGATTCTTTTAGGTTTTTAAACGCAGGTCTGAACGCCCACTCAAGCCTTGTTTATGCTCCCACAAAGCACTGCGGGACAGCCCTCCGCAGCTATGCGTTTATGCTCAAGATGCGTTGTTTTGTCGCAGGATCCTCCAAAATGCCAGAGGGCGTACAAAGAAACCGTTCTGTGAATCAACAAGTGTCACCTGGGCAAAAACGGCCTCCACCAAACATGCAACTCCTCAATGTCGAGGAGGAATCCCCCTCATACGATCCCTGTAAAGAAAGGTGTCGAGCGTTTGGAACAACGAATGTATTAGAATGAGACGAAGGTCGAAAGGTTGAATATCCTGTAAACAGTTTGACTCTACTGGAGAAATATTACACTCAAATGTAGATTCTTTTGAGACCCCCCGTTTCTAAAACGTTTTAAAACGAATTGGCCATCTTTGTAAAAATCCTGAGATGTTAAAAAGTAGTAAACTATTCGTGGCAGTCATGACTTTTGGCTCGTGCGTCCTCGCGCCCGGGACACCACGGCGAGTATAAATCGGGCTTGAGTGGCTGCTTCATGTTGTTTTTCATGTTGTTTTTGGAAAAATTTCTACTTTCATTCATTTACAGAATCTTTAAAAGTTAACATTTGGTGGTTTACAGATGAATTGTATTTCTTTAAACCTAATTATCGTAAACAGTCATTTGGGGGGGGTTAGTGTCACACAATGTTACAATTTTCATTTCTTCTTTTTATTTGCGTTTTAATATCTGTTGAAATCGATGACCTCAAAAATGCACACACTGAGAGAATATCAGCTATGAAGAAATGTTACTGTAAAGCTCTTTGCCTTCGGGTGGTGCAAGTAATAAAATTGCTGCAGCTCTTACAGATAGTGTGTGAATCCTAAAAGATCAGTTACTTATTTAGAGCAGGTCGGGGCAGATCAAGGCTGTTGCTGTGGCTGAGATCCCTTCACAGTCTAGAGTTGCCGTTTTGCAGCTTTAAAAGATTTGAATTCCCTGACACACACTTGTGTCCTGTCACACTGATACGACATGATAATGATGGAATCTGCTGCCAATCTGTGGAAGTTTGTTTACGAAAACTGAAGAAAAGGGTTTTGTGGCTAAAGCTGTAAAGAACGGAGCGAGAAGACGAGGGCCGTATTATGGGCACATTTCTGTTGTTTTATGCGAATTTGCAAAGGCAGGTTATGGTTGGAGCTCTATGAGCCCCGTGGCCCCCGGTGCGCTGTGCTGGGTGGTGGAGTACCACCGCACCTTCCCAAACTGCCATCCAGCTGACAGCTCCCAGCCAGGGCAGAGAGGAGGAGAGGCATAAATCCTATGTCCTATATAAAAAGAAATACTATCCGTGTCAAGGAAAGGTGGGATGCCCTAAAATGAATGATAACAGACTCATTAAAAATAACGGCCGCCTAAATGATAAATAGCTAGGCTTCTGAAAGGA
Source organism: Bovichtus diacanthus (assembly GCA_943590825.1). Lineage (NCBI taxonomy): Eukaryota > Metazoa > Chordata > Actinopteri > Perciformes > Bovichtidae > Bovichtus > Bovichtus diacanthus. The sequence continues at coordinate 5,327,753 of CALSBV010012228.1, read as the reverse complement.
GCTCAGGACAATGGCTTTAACAAATTAAGACTGCAGTGCTCTGCCTAAAGGTGTTATTGCTCCTCTTTTCTTTACCCCAAAAACCAACCAGTAATAACACTGTATCTCCAGTAGTTCACCATTATGGCCATCACACTGCTTTTATGCTTAATTAAAACCATTAACTTACTTTATACCTACCGGTTTATTTAGTTGTACTTTAATTCCACAGAACTCCTTTTTTAAAAAATCTTGTTGCGGTAAAACATGCTTTGAAAAAGTTATTCATGTGTGAAATAAAAAAACAAAAAAAAACACTACAAACCACTTAATTTATTCCACGTCAGCTGGCATTTGCAAACGAGAGCCTAACAAGGATGCTGCCGGGGCTTGGCACTACAAACAGACCACTATTAAGCATGTAAACCTGGCACCAATACTTTAAAAACCAATAGCCAGTGTCTGAGGCAGATCTCACATTCCTAATGATGACAGTAAATTAAGCTAAACTATCTCCACACATTCAAAACTGTACACATCTTTTCGGACTGTAAGAACTCAGCCCGGCGTTCATCAAGTATAAACATTTACATCTGTGTGACATACACAGATTCCACCGCTGTAAATACTGCAGAGAAGAGACAGAGCCTGGGCCTGTCGGAGGGAATGAAAATGAAGAATGGATGACTCGTGCGAGTCGCTGTCTCCCGAACTGATAGACGTCCACTCCGGAGTGAGCTTGATGGGGGCAGACGTGTCCGTGAGTGCACCCTCTCCCTGCCTCTTCTGTAAACACTGGCATTCCACCCGCATGAGAACATTATTTAGCAAAAGATTTGTCAAGAATTCAAAGACCTGCAATGAGGAGAGTTATGCTGCTCACCCAGAACGGTGCGTTTTATGCTGCACCATGAATCACGAGAACTCCTCTGTTTAGAATAGATCGTCAGATTTTTGTTCGTGGCGGTGGCAACATGGACAGATGTTAAATGGGCCCCGAGCTCAGGTTGAGTGTTGTATGGTTGCGGGGAACGTGGTCGTGACAACTTTTTAAGTTCAGAATTGAGCTTTTTTGGCAAGCCTCCAAATACACAGGGACGACAGCGTAGTTCCTGGCATTTTAATTCTCAGTCTCAGTTCTCACAGTGCCCAGTGCAGCCAAGCTCTCACATCTGTACGTACAAACCTGCCCTTAGGACAGATACAGGAAACGAGGCAAATGATCCAGCAGACAAAGCGCGCTCCCAATACCGTAGCTGGTCTGGTAAAAATAAACCACACATGCACATTGTGTTAATTCGCAACAACAACCAAAAAGACTTTGCGCCGTCCCTCTGGCTCGGACGATTTTGTTGTGGTCCCCGTGCTTTCATATTGAACTTAACATTTGTGTCTTGACACCCAAAACAAATCTAATCTGTCCTTCAGGGATTCACCCAGTCTGTCTTCAGACTGAGCAGTGGACTGGGAGACTTTTCACTAAAGCAAAACAACAAACAAAATGTAGCTGAAGTAGGTCATCGCCTGTGAGCTCTGAACAATTGTTAGGTGTACAGGATACATGCATACAGTACATGCATGTATTTGAAGTTGTAGTATGTGTCTGAGTAGTACTTTCTGAACACGGCAAAGCTCAGCCACTACTTCTTAATTGCTTCTTGATGCATGAAATACACCACATTGCTTTTAAGTGTAGCTCCCTTCATCTGTTTTTTCTTTTTCTCCAGTGCGCATCTTCAGTAAATTGCTGCAGCATTTCCTTCAATGTGGTCATCTAAAACAGGAAATGTCACCTCTAAATGGACATTGTTAGGTTTAAAAAAAAAAAGAAGATATATACTGTACTGTGTGCGTTTAAATGTGCTTGCTTTGCTAACGAACAACGGCCCCGCAATCTCCGTAATGATTTCAAACCAAAGTCGTTTAAAGAAAATGGTAGTTTGAGTGAAGTTGTGGACAAGAGTTGCACCGGAGGATGATGAGGGTTTCTAGGCAATTCAAACACTTCTACCGCTTGATTATACATAGCAAGGCTGTGATAAGGCTTCATTGAAATTTGCAACGAGCAATCTCTACCATATGGACTCGCCAAATGGAGATCACAGACTGGCAAACGCAATCAGCTTTTTAATTAACAGAATTAACAGTGCGATGTTAAACCATAATGACAGCAATAAAAACAGTTGATGTGACAATCAAAGTGCACCAAAAACATTCATAACCATTATTTTCATTAGTCTGAGGGAAAGAATAGCAGTGAGTGGGGTTATATTAGAGGGGGATCTCAGACCTCCCTGTAATCACACTTGAATTAGCTGCAGATACTGCGAGTACTCCAATAGACTATAAAACACGGGGTCACAGAGAACACTCATTTGGGTTTATCTTGGACACTTCATTTGATGTTGGCCCATTCTCTGAAGGACTGAGTGTTGTCAGAAGCAATAAACATCCTGCATTTTGAAACATTTCTGAATGTGAGACGAGGCCCAAATCTTCAAAGTTGGCTGATCTACTCGGATCCGTCTTCCAAACTGCCTCCGCAGCATTACAAACAGAGATCTGATCAGCGGCTGAAAGACTCTGGCAGAAAATAGCTGTTTATTGACCATAAAACATGTGCGTGTACACATAAAAGCACAAACACACGCCCACACGACTCACACCAATACAAGTGCGCACACACAAACACCTACACATAGAGAGATAAACCATAGCGCCACAGCAAGGGCCATACCCCCGGCAACAGCACACAAAAGAAAGTCAAATTATTAGAAATAATGAAAAGCCATCAATAAGAATTCTGCAGAGACTCATTTCATTCTGTTTTCAACAGCGCTTTTCAGCCCATTATTTTCTGTAAATGTTAACATCGCCAAGCCTGCCTATTGATTCTATTATTTTTGACCTTGCATTAGTGTCGGCTAATCTCGCATGCTATAAAATTTCATTTCATAGTGAAAAATACTCCGAGGCCCTAAGGGTGAGTTATACACAGGTTGCGGCACCCCTGGGATTCATAAGTGCACATGCGGGTAAACAAACCGTACATTTAATGTTTCTTAGATGAGTGAGCAGCGCTGGGGGTTTCATTTCTTCCTAAACCTCAGGGTTTTTTTTTTCTTTTCTTTTTTCTTTTCTGTTTTTGTGAGGTGGCACAAAGTGGGGGTTAGGTAGAGAGGCTCATTCAAAGATGAATGCGAGCATCTTCCAAAACGATATTGTATTTTCACTCCCGTACACAGGCCTGAGAGGAATTCTGATCCAGTGAAGCCAAATACCTTTTTTTTTTCTTTCTTTTCCAACGCATGTATGAGGCATCACTGAAGATTGTAACATTTTTCAGATCACATTCAGAAATGACCCAGGCTTGACCCGGATGGGAGAAACAATGAAGCAGCAGGCACTGTTTCTACTCTATTCAATATTCTGCTCAACTGACACATAATAATACTCTGTAGTACACAAGAGATTTCAGAGGAATCACAAAATGTCCGATGAGAACTGCTACCGTGATAGAAACGCTAAGACAACATTCTGGCATCATGTTTAGATGTACAGATGCCTGCAGTGGTTACAGCTGTAGCCTGCAGAGGGCCAGGCCAGTAATATTTAAAAAAAACACATACCATCATGTAGGCAGTAAACTTTGAAGCATTTTCGAGTGCTTGTACAAAGAACATTGTTTGAGTGTATCCACTAAATTTCAGAAACCACTTTTACAAACTGCCAGTTAATTTGAAACATAATAAATACAGCAATGTTAAAAAGAAAGAAAAAGAAAAAAAAAAAAAAAAAATCACATTTGTTATGCTATTACATGGAGCTGGATAGGTGCAAAAGTGCCTTTTAAAAAAAATTAATAAATAATAATAAAAAAAACTGCATTACATTGTAATAAAGTAGAAAAAATGTTTGTAACTTATCTCCACTAGCTTTTCATGGGAGTAATCAAAACCTGAATTACCCAAACTATTTTGTATCACTGTTCTCAAGATTGTAAACAGACTAAATGTTCTGCATTTATGTGGCACTTTTCCAATCTTAGCGATCACTCAAAGTGCTTTGCAACGAATGTCAGCATTCACCCATTCACACGCATTCATACAGGGTGCCACATGCTCATCAGTAGGTAGGTAAACATTCACACACACTCTCACACTGTTGGCCATCTGGAGCAATTTGGGGTTCAGTATCTTGCCCAAGGACACTTTGACATGTTGACCGCAGAGGCCGGGGATCGAGCCGCTGACCCTCCGACTGGTGGACGACCACTCTACCTTTGTTGAGCCACAGCCGCCCCAGTGAGCTTTAAAAGTGGAAAATGGAAGCAAAGGGGGGAAAAAAACTGGGCGGGAGCACACAGATTGATTTGCGACCTTTAATAATGCAAACGGACACTTTAGATACAGTAGCCAATGCAGTCATCCTATTACTGATATCTAATAAAATTGCAAAGATAGAATCTGTCGAGTGTTATAAATTATTGGAAACAAATTCAGTTCTTCATTTTGGCCAAAAGGCTCAACTGTGTTAAGAATGTGAATCCAATATGTCTCTCTGCAGCGCAGTGTGTTGATAATGTCACCACCTCGAGGAAAGGGGGACATTTTTTCTAATTCCCAGAACTTTAATGTGGTTGCAGAGCCACGGTTAGCAGGAGAATAATCCATGACTTGTGAGCGTGTTGCAGTTCTGTGTTCAGATATGCAAATCTTTTAAAGCTCTTTTAGTTTCCCCAACATAAACCAGAACACAGGGACGTTTCAGCATGTAGACAACATGTGTGCTGCTGCAGTTTATGAAGGATTTTATGTAGTATTTCTTATCACCAGTACATGGATGTGTAAAATATTTGACATTACATTTAGCTGACGCTTTCTTCCAAAGCAACTTACAATAAGTGCAAACAACCATGAGGATACAACTCCGAACAGCAACAGCAGTTACATTAGCTTCAACTAAGCCAAACCAATGTAAGTGCTACGTACAGAAATACGATTAAAACATTTTATTTATTTTTTCATTGGCCGAGGTGCAGTCGAAACCAGTGTGTTTTCAGTCTGTGATATAAGGTGTGGAGACTTTCTGCTGACCTGACATCAATGGGGAGCTCGTTCCAACATTTTGGAGCCAGGATAGCAAACAAGCGGGTTTTATTTGAGGGATATCTGGGTCCGACTCGCAGTGAGGGAGTAGCGAGCCGATTGGCCGATGCAGATTTGGGCAGCCACTGGTAACCAGTGAAGGGAGCAGAGCAGCGGTGTAGTGTGGGAGAACTTTGGTTGGTTAAAGATCAGTCGGGCTGCTGCATTCTGGATGAGCTGTAGAGGTCGGATGGCACATGTAGGTAGACCAGCAGGAGGGAGCTGCAGTCGAGATGACAAGAGCCTGCACCAGAACCTGCGTCGCCTTCTGGCTCAGTAGGAGACATACAGTATCCTCCCAATATTGTAAAGTGTGTATCTGCAGGAGCGGGCTGTTGCAGCGATGCTGGCAGTGAAGGACAGTTGGTCGTCCAGTGTCACATCCAGATTCCTTGCAGTCTGAGTCGGGGAAACAACCGAGGTGTCAATGTATTTGGTGTCTGACACTCTAGAACTTTGTGCACATACAGCGGAAAAGGCCTGTCGGGTTGATTAGCAGCCAGGAAACCGTGTTAAGTGGTTTGCGGTGCAATGTTTATGGGTAATGTTTTTGACCCTGCCTGCCAGAAGGGGATATTCAGTGGAGAAATCCGCGAGGAAGTAGCGCTAGTTCTTGTTTTTCTTCGCTAACACAGATTCCGTATGAAGGAGCCTCTGATAGGCCGTCTGATGCACGCTGTGAGGTAACCCCTTTGCTGGAAACTCTTTGATTTTCACAGCTACACACTGGAAATCTGAAACAGTCTCAAGAATAATATTGTGGATGAGCTGGTATGGGGGATTAGTCTCAGCTTTTATTAGTGTGTTTGGGATAGATTTGTAGCCTCAATATTACTGTTACATTACAAACACACCTTCAGTTCAGTTTTCTGTATTTCCAAAATGTCATTATCAACTAAATCCAGTTAAATTTGTATCTTTTTTTTTTTCAGGTGGTGAACCTAATTTAAGAACCATTAATGGAGACCAGACTTGCTTTGGGTCTGTTTCTGAACGATCCAGAAATCAAACATGTAGTTTCACCACAGATGTTTCGGACAGATGTAACGTGTGCTTTTATTCTGGAATCTTTCATAAGCAGCGCTGTGATTATCGTCTCCTCATTGTTTTTTTCAGATGAGTGCACAGATGTGTGTTCATCTATTTTTAATGTTCCTCCTACCTTATCACACTTTTCAATTTGGAACTTTTGACACAAACATGCAGGAGCACTTTGCTGCAGCGCCAAAATTAGAGAGCGGGAAAGAGAGCGGCAGAGGGAGAGAAGGAGAGAGACCCAGTGATTTTCCAACTGTGGATGCCTGTGTTCTGGGTGTCACTTTGGTTAATAATCTCCTACCAATCCTTCAACTTGGGTGCACGTTCAGGACGCTTCAAACCATGAAAACAGCTGGCTTTGTGCAGCCCAACTGTCAGAGTCTCCTTTGCTGTCGATGATGGAAACATCAAACCAGTGAGCCGTGAGTGGACATCTCAATCTGAGTCTCTTCAGCTCAGCTAACCCACAGCCGTCCTCCCACTGATAATTCATGCAACATACACTCACATTAGGAACACACTGAAGCATCCCTATACACGCCTCGCCTTCATGCAGCAATACACAGGCTACATCAAGCTCAGTAATTCTGTTAAACTTGAAATGAAATGGATTTTTGTCATTAGACTTGGCTATCACTTTGATATACAATTGTCCAATACGCATCGATTCAATCCATTCAGGGCCCAGCGTCGGCTCTTTTCAAATATTGAACAAAATAGTGATTTTAATGAAAAAAAAGCCTGAGTACGGTGATGTGCATAAGCGAACGCTTTTTCTCACAAAGTGCGTAGTTCCAGAAACGATCTCCATTCAGGGAATGAGCAGTGAACACAACATCAGTCCTCTTCAGCTGTTTCTATTATCATGCTGCTCTCTGTTGCTTTGCCAGCACGCGCTCAACCTCCCCATTTATTTTAATCATGGCAGCAAACTAAAAAACAAAGGAGTAATAGGTCAATCAACATACATAATCAACGTATGTCTAAACATTTCCGAGTTATCCGTCGAGTAAAAACAAAGAGCGCCTCAGTATCAGGATCTTCGATTCATTAATAACTAGACGGGGGTGGAAATTAAAACATTGTAATGGATACATTTTCCGATTGTAGTCGATGTTCAGAGGAGCGGCGGAAGGAATGCTTCGTGTTTGTTTTTCTCCCCTAGACCACTGTTATATGTTTTCAATATGATGCGAGTTTGAGATAAAAAAATTATAGAAGTCCCTGGGGCTAATCCAAGTTTAACGAAGCACCGAGGACACACAACCTTAAGCCCACACAGCACTGCAATCTTCCTCTCATGGAGAATGTAATAAATAAATGAGCAGATGAGTTTGGTTCTGACAAGTGAGGGACATGGCGCTCCCTGTGCATTTTTGATAGCGATCTAATTCATCTGGCAGACGTGGATGTTGATTAAATCAGAATGTCAGCCACTTGACAAGACGAGACACAAGCCAGGCGTGGAACCTGTTTGAACAGCGCGAGCCGTGCGAGATGGCCGGGGAGATTTGCAATGCTGTGTGTCCGCCGAACTCTACGCACCGCCCTGTTATCGTCGCTTCCTACAACATGTCCGGAGAGACAGACAGACGGAGAGATGCGTGGAGGAATCCACCGAGGCCCACCTCGTCTGTTCGCTCTTCCGGTGACATCGGTCCTGCTGACACTCCGGGTAAACAGAAGGGTGTGATGGCACGTCCGTGTTCCCCTTCACTCACATGTGCTTGACGCCTCCATCAAATCTCCTTGACAATTCACAGAGCTGGAGGCTAGACATACTGTACGTACGCGCTGAAATCACAGGCCCTGTTATTACAGCGAACAAAGCCTCTCTGAGCAGACTCGCTATATGAAAGACCGTCAACGGAAAATCAGAGCAAAGAATGCTAAGGGTTGGTTCGTCGGCAGCGGCACACAATAGAAGTATGATAAAGGGGGAGTTTCGGAGACGGAGATCGTCGAGGCAGGTTGCTATTTAACTGATGAGTGCCTCTCCAGAATCCCTATATCTGAACGATACCCCAACCATCTGCCAAAATACGACAACAGACTGGTGTAAACACACTTTGTGAAATGATACACATCGTTTTGAGACTCCTGGCGTACACAAGACCCACACGTGATGTTATGCAAGTTCGCTGACATCAATCAATCAAACATAATCCCTATCTTCACAAAAGCATTTAACTTGTCCTCCACTCCAGTCACAGTTCTGCACCTATTGCTCTCGAATGTCGAGTTATAATTTGGCACAAAAAACGAAACGCGCAGAATCGCGTCCTTGGGCGTTTCCTCGCCTGCTTCCCCGTTTACCTACCCGCATGCACAGCCCCAAGGAGGTCAAAGTTACATGTACAAAGTCACTCTACTAATCTCCTTTGTCACTCATAAAATTTACACAACATCTCCCACATGGAGGCCTGTCAGTTTGCTGCTGCCTGTGGCTGTCAGAGAACACAGATAATTACTCGGTGGGATCGGAGAAGGCCTTGATTATTTATAGGGCTGGATGTCTGAAGAGGAAAAAAAAAAAAAAAAAAAAAAAAAACTATATGCGACTTTGAATGATTTCTTGTTAGTAATAATACAGAAATGTACTATTATTGCTTATAAAAATTATTCACTACAATTATCAGTTATCAAATGACCATAAAACAATTGAACAGTCCAATATATTCCAAACATATTACTAAGGGAGAGTTGCTACCTGTGAACGACACGCTGCCACGGCACGAGAGTGAAACCTGGTCAGATGGGTGACGTGATTTTCGTTCACCTTGGTGTTTTGACCTCACCTGCTGTTTGCGTGTAATTCTCTCACCATGATGACAGCATGAAGAGCCCATGAATTAAACTAAGCCTTGTGTGAGAGAAAAGAGAAAAACAAGCAGCTCTTTGCGAGGAAACGATGAGCACAGTACAGTGATGTGAAGATGGCGCTGTAAGGTACCGTAATCTTTAAACCTCCCACTAGTTTTTGGGACGTAATGCCTGTGACAACTTACAATCTCAACTATCTCTCTATAAAATCGAATATTCATGAATAAATAAGCATAAATGAAAGTAAAAAAAACAACAACTTAAGGTCAGGTCATTTTGTCAACAACATATGCTGTGTTTTCTGATATTTTTAGCTTCTCGTCTCAAGATGAACCCAGACACTGAGCAGTGTTTTTGTGAAACCAGTGAGGTGTGGTGGTGGTCTAGTGGTCTGGTGCTCAGGCTTTCAACTAGAGCACCAGAAGGTGGTGAATTAAACACCAGACTGCTGCCTTTGAGCCCCTGAGCAAGGCACTAAACCCTGAACTGCTCCAGGGGGATTGTCCCTGTAGTTGATTCACTGTAAGTCACTCTGGATAAGAGCATCTACTAAATAACCTGTAATGAATCCAGCTTCTGAATAGCACAGGATGCTAATGCTAAAGCTAGGTGAGCAGGAACAACAGACAGAGAAGGTTTCTGTTCGAACAGAAATAGATGGATACATGACATGGATGTGAACAAGTAAACCATGCTTTTTTACCGCTATCTGCGCTGTTATGCTAGACACGTTACCCGAAGGTTTCTGAACAAAGAACTATGTCGCATCACAGTCCACCTGCTGATCCCCGCCAACTCCAACTCCAAACCAAATGAGAATAGAAATACAGAAACACTAATGGAAAATAAGCAAAACTGTGGAAAAGAGCGTGTTCATGTAGGATCCATCACTAAGAAGCTGTTTTAAGAAAATAAGTTTCAAGGGGCTTTAAAGCCTGTTAATTAAACCTCTAAGAGTACTAGAATAGTGACCAATAGTAAAGAATAGTCTCACAGCTGGTCCTACCTCCAAATCCATGAGCCTGTTTAAGTCTAATACGCTACTTAAATGCCAGCTTAATAAGACATGACAATTCCAGGTGCAAATCAATTTGATACCTGCGGGGACTGAAAAATGCACATCACACATTACGAGCCGGGATCATGCTGGGGGCAGGTGCCTCTCTTCTCAGAATTACAAGGAGAGTTTGCAGACAGATATGAATTTACAATTAGTCTCATCCTGGCGACTTCCTAAGGTTTGTGACAGTGTCTGGGGTTCCACTAAAGGCCATGCGTGTGAAGCCATGAATTTCTTGCGACAGGCTATGATACCAGAGAGGCTATATTTAGGGAGGATAACTAGTACTGCACGGTATAATCTGACATTTGTACCACAAGGGAGTCATACTGCATTGCTCACAAATGACAGTGTCACTGTTAGTTTGTGTCCCCGGTGGAATAGGTTAAAGAGAACAAAACATGTTTTTGCAGTGGAGTGCCGCTCGGCAAGACAGATCTAATAAAACTGTATTTCATTGTGGGGATATGATCTGACTGTGGCTGTCACTGGTGAGTGAGCCCCCTGAGCGCGGAGACAGCAGCAGTCTGGTTGGAAAGGAACAAAGAGTCCCTGGGAGCGGTCTCAGTAGACTCTGAAACAGGAGTCTGCATGACTGGCCTGCTTTTGATGGCTGACTTCAGCAGGACATTTCAACTTCCCCTCTCGTTCTCCGGCCCTCTAACCAGGGACAAAGAGAATAGGCAGAGGCCACCATTGTTCTGGTGTTCGTAGCTGTCCTTTTTTGTTGAGAGTTCAAATATATCAAGTAAAAGCCTGTCACTTTGTAAGAGCTATTCATGAACAAACGGCCTGCATATCCTGCGCCACGTAACATTAGTATTTTTTTTATCAATCTCCCGTTACATTTGCTATCTGTTCCTTCATGCGGTGTCGTAGTTTAAATTAGAACGTCAACCAGCATATTTGAGTACCTGTCAAATCCCTTTAAAGGAAACAAGCATGATGTAATTCTGCTCAACCAGGCAATTCATTAGCCCGAGTCAAACAACTCGTCCTTCTGCACTCTACTGCTGTTGTCCTCCCTGCGGACACGCAGAAGCCACTTAGGTCCACATTCACCAAGGTGATCAAACCTGCGTCAGCCTACACCTGCCTCCCCTCTCAGGAGGAACCAGGACAAGCTGCACAACAAAGCTCTGGCTGCACACTTGGGGAGTTCGGCTAACTGCGTCTTCAATTACCACATCGCAGCTATCCGAGGATTGTGGGCGTTTAGGAAAGATAAGCAGGAGTGTTCGTGGAGGTGTTTGTTTAGGATGCACCAGCTGATTGATGTTCGAGAAATATTCCAGGCACTCGGCTACTGTAGTGTTTTACTGTATGACACCTTGCATTTTCCTATGCAGCCTTTACGTGCTCTCCCCTGCAGAAGGAGAAACACTATCGCCGATAAATAGACATATGGAATATGAGCGTTCAAGACATCTTTACTATGAGACATTAAAGACATGTTAGCAGAGGCACTAGAATATTATACTAGCTAGATGCTCAGTGGAGATTTGGGGATCAGCAATGTGCAGGCTGTTTTTTTTCAATGATATGTTTGAATTATTTCTTATGGGTGTGCATAATGGCAATATAAATCTTTCTGGGTGTGCAATTACAAAGACTGGCATGGTCTATTCCCCGCTGGGTGATCGCCTGCGAACAATGACATATTACCGGCTGGCCGGCAGTGGTCATTAAGAACTGATATGGGATTTATGGCCAGTCTTTAAACATGAGATGGCATTAGAGAGATTTGAATACAGTCAAAATGGCACAAAGAATCCTGCCTGAGCAAGATGGAGCTAATGAACTGTGGTTGGAAAGCAGGGGGATATAAAGTTATTTTGGGTTAAGCAATTTCTCATCAAACAAAATGAGTCAGATTTTAATCACGGGTTGTCAGAGTCCATAACAAGCTCGCTGTGTTATTATGGTTTTGTATTGGTGAGGTTTCATAGGGTTGTAATGAGCAAAGTCGAACAATTAATATATTAACACACGGCTCAATTTGTAATAATGAAATACATATTGAAGAGCAGATGACAAAATACGCAACGTTAATATGAAGTATGATAAGCTCAGTATGATTATATTACAAGGATTCAAAATGATACGGACCCCGAGAGGCGGTACAGTATCATCTCAGTCAGTGTTTCCGCATGACGACAAAAAGCCCTCCATACAACCGTCTTACTAATTTCCAGTGGCAATTAAGGAGTCTTACATTCCACACGATACCTGCTGAGAGAGTATAAGGAGCTTAAACATCAGATGTGTTCATTGGAAAGTGAGAAATAAAGACTTTGCCTCATCATATTAGTGCCAGCCCTTAAAGTGACTGTTTATCATGAGGTAGTGCTCAAGGTTTTAATGAGCTCCCTGCCTGTTCTAGTATAATTCCAATTAGTCCCTCCGTCTCATATAATGGCATGATTACCTTGTGAAGCCTCCATTGTTTTCTGTACAAGCCTTGAAAGGAACCCTGACTATTTTAATCTATTTCCCAGTGGCAGCACACCTGCCAAGCCAGTTACACCTCCTGCAGAATGATCACAGGTATTGGTTCATTAATACAGAGTATGGCAGTGTATGAATCCCCCCCCCCCCCCCCCGGTCACACCTAGTGGATAGATGAGAAAATTAATCTTAAAATCAGAATTTGACTGCATTTCTCTTTCAATATTATATTATATGGGAATAATAGGCTTTTTTTTTTTCAATACTCATGTACATTTCCGTTTTGCTTGTACTCAAACTACTTGTGTAATAATCCCGCACATCTCCGCTCACTTAATATAAAGTGTGACTGATCTCAGTCAAAGTGATGACAAATCCCGCAGCTGTGTCAGCCTCTAAAGTAAGGCCCCATTACCTCAATTTTGGTCGCTACCATTTCAGAGAAATAGAGGAGAAGGAGTTGTTTTTGATCAAAACCCAGGCAAGAGGAGAGTCAGTCATTAGCAGCAGCCATTTGCACTGTCATCTTGTTTGGACAGCCTGTGGCTTCCACTTGAATTTGTGAAGTTCTGGTTCTAAAGGAAATGCTCCCGCCTCGTTGCTCACAGCCTTGGCGCTCTCCACATTTACCAAGAAACCCACCGCACAATTGTTGTGATGTCTCACTGATATCGTTTGTCGTGAGGGCATGCTGAGAGAAATGCATAACGAGAATAGAAAAATGTCCAGTAACTTCATGCAACCGAATAATTGAGCTAATGTTGATTCGGTAACTTTGGCAACCGCAAGGGCAGCGCGCTCTAACCGCGCCGTATTGTACCCAGTATCTGGGTAATTGATTCAGAGCTTTGAGGAGTAGGACACTGTCTTGCACAAGAAATGTTTCATTCAAATCCTAATTTAACAGGGTATCAGCAAACAACAAGCACAATAGGAGAGGATGGTAATAGCCAGAACCTAAAACTGAATTTAGATTTTTCTCTCAGATTTGACACTCATGCAGAATAAGAGACAGGAGGGAAGAAATGGTAATCTGCAAGAAAACCCTTAAAAGAATCAATTTGGCAAGGTGTCTGAGAATGTGACTTTATCCGGCACTGTGATTCCGACTGTCTCCTGTTAGAGTGGGATGACTGTCTTTCTTCCCCGCTGACAGGCAGACCCAGGCCAAATTGACAGTTCTTTAAAGTGCCTGACAGAAAGGCGCATTAATTAAGTCATTGCTGGACTTTAATTGTGTTAAGAAGTTGAAAAAAAAAAATCTAATACGAGAAAAGGTTACCAAGTCCTCCGTGGTGTCAGATTTTCTACTTTCTATGAATATTAATGTGCCTAATGAAGACAATCTTCGCTTCATCTCCCCATTGTTCTGTATTCAGGTGCCAAGCTTTCACAGCCATTGATTTGTTGTTAAAGAACAAATATGTCATGGGAGAAAATGACTGCCACGTCTTTTATCTTAAATTTATCAAGAAAAACGCCTCTCTTTTTCAGTTGAAGTGTGGATTTTTTTTTGTTATTCTAAAAAGATTTTCGCTGAGTGAGTGTCATGGAGAAGTTGTCAAGGTGTGTTTGGGTGTTAATTAGATGTGGTAAGCCAATTTTGCTTTTCTGCAGTGAACAGGGAACAAAGGGAAATTCAGACTTCATGAGGTGCGGTGGACAACAAATAAATACACAGCCGGCAAAGCAAACCAAATCTTTGTCTTTAGCCAGAGGCATAAACTGATTCAGCTTTTAGCGTTCAATGTTCGAGCACATCCATTCAAAAATGTATTTGTTTGTGAAGACAAATGCCGTTGAATGCTATCAGGGTAGAAAAGAGTAAACGCATTTGGAGGATCAGGATTCCGCCGCGGTGGAGAGCTGCTGAGGTGCGACTGTCTGCCATCGCTGGCAGATAAAGTCATGTGATAAGATATTTGATGGCAAGTTACAAGTTCTTTGTGCCTGCCACACAGCCTGGGGGGAGAGCAACACCAAGCGCTCCCCAAACTTCAATATTAACCGGGCATCAGGATTGCCAGGCGTATTGAAGAGACAGAAATTCAAATGAACCTCTCTCCCCGTGATAAGACGACCTGAGTCCTTGTGAAAGATGAGCTATGGCTATTTCTGGAGAACGAAGTGCTCGGTCTCGCCACAGGGCAAACCCTGAATAGCCAGGGTTGGAATTACTTGAAAAGAAGGACTGGCTGATGTACTTGGCACTTGTCATTGAAGGAGTGTCTTTTGTTCACAATGCCATAGATCTCCATCTGAGGAAAGCGTACAAAAGGACTCATGTATTTGTGAATCCTTTTGTGAAAAATTAACAGACGCATGTTACAGAGGGGAAAAGGAAGTAGTGTCAGAAAATACATTTTGCAATATCTCATCTGACTTCACTGTTTTACATTTTGGGGGAAACCTGGCTTGCCACACAACCCCCGGTGCAGCTTTAAAAAAAAGAAAAGTAGAATTATTATTCTTATTATTTTTTTTTTTATCTATCTCCAAATGTTCTCGTCTTGGAGATGACTTCTTTCTGATTTCATCCCTCTGCGCGTGTGGGAGTCAACAAAGTTCACGTTGTTTCCCATCAGAAGAGACGCTCTCTCTAACACACACACACACACACACGCACACACACACACACACACACACACACACACAGAGAGAGGAGGAATCAGTCAAAGCTGTACTGAGATCAAGACTCAGACATCATCAATTTAATGCTTCCTTCAAGGGCAACTGTGGTTTTATGTCTTAAAAGAGTATATGGTAATTCGGGCCAAGATAATCTCATTCAGTGATTTGTGATAAATTTGTTAGTAGTTCGCAAACTTTTCCGCTTAAGAATGCTTACACAAGTTAGTACTTTTATCACACGGGCTAGATCTGTAATCTATAACTAATCCTTTATGTCTTTGAAAGGATGTGTTATTAATGTTTTTATATCAGTATTCTTGGTAAAAACAGCGGTGAAATGAGTTATGATTAGTCCATTTTTTTGTCTATAACTCAAACTCCTCAGTTTTTGATACTTAACATTAACATGGACAAAAACAAAGGATAGATTGTGGTTTTAACGCCCCTCCTTGTATCAATTTATGTTGCATAAAGCAGATTTTTCAAAGGTAACTCAGCGTGGGGAAGTTTTTCCTCCAGATTAACTTTAGTTCCCATGTGCTGTAAACCAGACTCATGGAGAAAGTTTATAACATAAATACAGCCAAATATAACAGCTATGTAGTGTTAATCTTGAATCAACATCTTGCATTTTCTTTTTATACATACAGTCATTATTATTATTATTATTATTGGTATATATTATGTTTTTATTGCTTTTTTTTTATCACCCTTAATTGCGCCAAGACTGACCCAAAAAAGACACCGAAGAACAAATGAAGAGCCGCATCAGAGGGAAAGTAATGAAACGTCTTTCAACAACACTTTGTCTCTGTTCCTTTGGCCAAGTCTGGGATACCTATTAACATTCCCTTTAAATTATTCATTCTGATGGATAAAACACCTCCACAATTAATTGCATGTGAGCCACCCAACCCCCTTAAATCTGTTGGAAGAGGCGGCAATTCACAGCGTGCACTCGTTAAATGTATAATTTCCTTACACTGGACTTTTAAATACGGAGCTGGATATGAAAATAATAACTTTGAGGTAAATACAGTAAATTAGATGGCTGCTGATTAATGGGCATGGCATGAAATATTCTCTCTTCATGAACCCCCACCCTTCTGTAGTAATGCACCTTGAGGAGAAAGAAAGAATGAGAGAGACACCCTTCTGATATGAAACTTTCCTATCGTTTGTAAATTCTGTTTCATGGACATCACTTCAGAGCAAATGAGCACCACACGTCTCGCACACTCATGTAAATTACATCAGATTCGCAACCTTGCACCATGCACTGTGGAAGCGACATTCAGCGTGATATATTAATCATAAACATCATCAATATATGCATTATTAATTGTCATACTTCTTAAAGGCAGAACAAAAAAAGTAGAAGCTTTGGGGTTCGTGTTCCACTGTGGGGAGGTCGTCTCTGTCTGAGTTGTTAATTTGTGGACAATGTGTAACTGGATTTAATTTACTTACTCATATTTGATTTTATGTGAAATCCTGCTTTTCACTATTATCTTGCTCAACTGTACTGTTGTCACCACTTGGGGAGGACTGGATAATCCGTTTGTGCCTCACATTCAAGGGTTAAGTGGGCAGAAACTGAAGTATTGATGCAGGATACAAACATAAAGGCAGACTGACAGCTGCTACCAAACTGATGTTAGTGTCAGTATTGATGGGTTTTTTTTCAGACAATGCAAATTCAGAGGCAAAAAAAAATAGTTGTGTGGAGAAAAAAAAGCCAAACTGTGAGCAGAGAGAGAGAGAGAGAGAGAGAGCGAGACAGAGAGACAGAGAGAGAGAGAGAGACAGAGAGAGACACACAGAGAGACAGAGAGAGACAGAGAGAGAGAGAGAGAGAGACACAGAGAGAGAGAGAGAGCGAGACAGAGAGACAGAGAGAGAGAGACACAGAGAGACAGAGAGAGACAGAGAGAGAGAGACAGAGAGAGACAGAGAGAGAGGCACAGAGAGAGGCACAGAGAGAGACAGAGAGACAGAGAGAGAGAGACAGAGAGAGACAGAGAGAGACGGAGACAACAAGCGTTGTGTTTTCTTTTGTAAAAGTCTACTGTGCAGAAGCTCATCCAGGAAGAAGAGTGTGCTGCCCAGCTATTTATTGCTATGCTGCTGAATGCAACGCCAGCTCAAAAGGCTCCAAATCATTGGGGAGATTGTTAGGCTTCTGTGAAAATTACGGAAATGCAGGGGAAATGGATGAGCAACACTTCATAACAATTAATCAGGGGCCGCTGATTAATAAAGTTCATTTTTTATTCTCGATGATTCAGGGGATTATCAAAAGGACACTGTCCTTGTCATTTTGATTAACAAACCCATCCTCGCTCTGGAAGAGGACGCACTGAAGGGAGACGCTTTCTTTCGGCCATAAAATAAATATTGAATGAGAATATTAACTCGTTAACCTTGACAAGTATTTGTAATTTTCATAAGGGGGTAAACTAGCAGATTCAGCACAAAAACTGCTGTGGGGGTTTGAGAAAAGGCACAGGAAGAGGGGGGGCGGGGGGGAGACGACAACACACAACAAATTAGAGAGAATGAAGAATGCTACTGCATGAATCCTGTCATTTTTATGGGCTGCAATGATTAATTTGTTTGTTCAAATTCTCAATTAAGCCAGGAGGAACTGGCAGAATTAGAAAAAGGAGAGCAGTGCAGTGTTGTCTTGGCTTCGCAAGCGCCCTGGGGAGATCCAGCCCTACCTGATCTCTGGTCATCAGGCTATTCTGCAGACGGCACACGCAGCCGGGAGCAGGGGTGTGGTGTGTACGTCTCGGAGAGTCGTTTCCAACAGCACGGGGAAAAATGTAAATCAAAATATTTCGTCAGCCCCTGCCGATAAATCATTCTGCCTTTTTCCTTTCATTTGTCCAGGTCGCCTTGTCAAGGGTAATGCCCTTAAAATGTCAATTGTCAGAGAGAGCATGCATTGCATTAGACATAAAGTACAGTTCACCACACACAAAAACAGCAGTCAAGACGCAGTGTTGTACAGAAAGAAATAAAATATGGAGCTTGCACTTCCCTTTTCCCTGGAGGCCCTGTGCACTTATTATTTGTCAGAGTGACAGATGTTTTTCAAATGATGGTGTCTCATGTGTGCTGAACTTCTACCAAAGCCCTACCGTGAGAGACTGCGGGACGTTATACACCATCTGATGGCGGGAAACCTCCACGGACTGAATCCCTGTGCTGCCGGGCTCGCTGCAGCACAGGGGAGGGGGGGGGGGGTTGTCAGGGTGGTCTGCCGAGGTGATCGCAACGCTTGGCCCTGGCTCTGGCTCTGACTTACGGCCGCAGCACAAATCTGCGAATCCAGAGTTAGATTCGCCTATCGGAATTGAATTTGCAGGGTGCTGTGAATTTGTTTTGGTGGCTGCAACAAATATTATTTACAGCGCGGGCATAAATATTAATATAGGCGGGAAACAAATTTCAATGCTCAGTTCCACAAACCTGAGCAGAGAGAAAGAGGTCATTTTGCAGTGTGCATTTTTTAACAACGTGGGAGGAAAACACTCAGTTAGCATCGTGGAGCTCGGATAGTTTTAGCGGGTGGCTGTCGAAAAATGGAGCGTCAACCAGCACAGAGAGGGTCAAGGAGTCTGCTGGACTTTCAGCACAAACCCTAAAGGGTCAACCAGGAGCAGACTGCGCAGGCAGGGATTTCTTTACAGATCATTGTGAGGGTTTTTTTCTTTTCTTCTGCTTAGCCACTACATACGGTAGAAGTGTTGATCGGCACATGGTTGCCTGAACAATATACAACCTCAAAAATGCAGAACCACTCATGTTTTAAAATACATGCACTTTACTTGAGGATATCCCAGAGCAAATATACTATTTTAGTTCCACTACATTTATGTAACATCTGCAGCACATTGCGAAGCTACATTTTCGCTGGTTAAACAGCCCACTTAAAGCGAGAGGAGTCGCAGCGAGTGCAGCTGGATCACTGCCTCTCAGCTGACCCGCTGATGTGTGGACAAAGTGTTAAGCCTGCGCTTTTCTTTTTGACACAGTGCATTCAAGATCAAGTAGTGTGCGCCGTGTTTATTTAACGTCTTTGTTGGACTGCTTCCATGTTTACCTCGATAACGACAGTTTTGAGAGCGAGAGAAAGATTTTTCTGTTCTACATACGCTGCAAATTCTCCAAGCGAAAGCGCAACTTTTTTGTTGTGTTTACGACCATTATATGATTTTTGTAATGAAATCACAATGTGTTTTCCGGACCAGTGGGCGCTTTTAATAGCGTTGGCCACCTTTTTTTTTCTTTTTCCAATTCAAGGTGTCCTCTACACAGTATGTATATCCAGAGCAGCAGCATTGACTAGAGCCAGCACGAAAATGCTTATTAGTCAAACAGTCCCCATCGGAATAATGCCACGGTCAGCCAGTGGTGAGGGATAACTCTGTGGATGACACTCTGGAGCCTATTCTGTAGGGGATCTGCTTTAGTACAGCACGCACAAACATGATGTATGGACGCACAAGCAGAAAAGCATCATGGGACCACACAATGGAAGAGCTGCGGATGAGTTACTGTAGCAAGAGCAGGGCTCGCGTCGAACATGCTCTTCGAAACAACGACAGCACGCTCTAGTTTCTGTTTAACGAGCCGTTTGCCCCTGCAACCTTGATCAAAAACTGTCGGTAAGAATAAAGCAGTTAAAGATGAATATGGAATGATTGTAGGTAATGTCTGTATAATCCCTTGAATCCTTGTGGTTAAAAAAAAAAAAAGAATCAGAACAGACCAAGTCCATATGGCTATGTTTTTTTATGGGCCTGGTTACGGTGGAACAACGGAATTCATCCGCACGTTTTCAGGAAATGGGTGGTGCTAGAAGAGCGGTGACGTCAGGAATACTCGAAGGGCTTGTAGATGATCTACAGTGAGTTAATGGCTGACACACCAGCGGGCCAGGAACACACCAGTGCTAGTCCATCTTAACAGAGCCCTGAGCGTCCTTCTATTGTCTCTGAACTGGACTTTTTTTCTTTTTTTTTTACACCCACCTGGCAATTTTGTTTTAGTTTACCTTCATATTTGCACACACATACAGCAGCCTAAACCCAGATAATATAAATTAAACAGATGTGGCAGGAGGGGCCTAATACAGCAGACCTCAAACAAAGGAAAGCGACATGGCTAATAAATACAACGTGATTTTAAAAAGAATAATCATAATAAGAAAAGCAAAATGAACAGAAGAGCTACAGACAATAATCTGTAGACGACAGTATTTTAGGGGGGGTTTGTAAAAAGGAAGAAGATGGTCAGCCCGTCTGGTATTATGGGAATATACATCATTTCGTTGAAGCGGGGGGGGGGTTAAGCTAGCGAGCCACCTAGCTTGCTTACCTAGCGTTACCTGCCAGTTAGCAATGCTAATGAGTCCACGCGGTGTATTTAAAGGCTTAATACCCTCAGCTCCTCTCTCCTACCCTTCTGTAGTTCCTGCTTCTTTTGTGGATTCAGAAGTTTCAATAAAAGCAGACGTAGCAACACTGCTAATAAGCTAAGATTGTTTCCTTCATTTTTTGGGACTCCGTGGCTCTCTGTGGCAGTGGCGCAGTGGTCAGGAAGATTTGCTATTTGGTCAACGGTACAAATATATACATGTCAAAGTTCACCAAAGAAACCGCTTTGCCTTGCGAGCGAATCCAGTGATTTCGGTGATTCCGATGAAATTAGCTGATTTTGGCGCAAAAGTCCGTCGTTTTTAATGCTGGTGGGCCTTAACAGAGTTATATTTAGTCTGACTTTCATTGCCAGGGCCCTTCAAGTTTAATACAAAGAGGTTTGTCAAAGCATCATATATTTATGTGGAACATTTGCTGCGTATAGGGAAGGGGAAAATCAATTTCCCGCCCCCTCTTGATAATTGATCGTTTTTTCTGAGTGTACTAGAACGATGACATGCCAAGTCTATCATATTTTGAATGGTAGTAAAGCAGCCAACACTGTCTATCTGTCTGTCTATCTAATCTATGTATCTATCTATTTTTAACATATATTTACACATCATCCTTTGAATAAATTCCGCTGCTTTTCTGTATCCTGACAATGATGCAGGGCGATGTGTAAAACAATAGAAAACATTAGGCAGGGACAGGGTTGTACACTTTACTGATTTAATTCCTCATCTCCACTTAACAGTCTCTAAGACACCCCGTCATTAGCCAGTAAACCTTCTCAAAATAAATCCAATCCCATAAATCTACCTCTGAAGGAATCTGATACTTTTAAAAAGTGACAGTGACTGACCTTGAGATTTATTTTTGTCACACCAGAAACTGTCTCTCTCAGCAACGAGAGATGTGCCTGTCCAGATGGTTTTGTGTGGCATCGTCTTGCTAATTGTCAGTGATGCCATCAAAGGGATGTAGCAGACCTGACAACTTAGCTGATGAGCAATAAGATGAGTACGAGGGGGAAATTAGAGCCAAAAACATGTGACAGTTATTTTGTGCAGCCTACCTATGCTTTTAAGCACTTTAAATCATTTGGCTTCCTTTGTTTCCTGCATTTATTGCAGACTTGAATAGAGTAGAAAGGAAAGCTATTAATATTATTAAACTGGGGTTCAAAATAGTCATTTCTGTGTTATTATTATGTCTAATTACATTATGCAAGCTATAAATATCTCTGGAAATATAATAATGCAGAATGCCTCCATAATAGCATACTGTATTAGATAGGCCTGAGATAACTCTGTCAATGGTCATAACACTTCACTTGCTTTTTTTTTTTTTTTTTGAAGCTAGCACCTGTCTAAGTTCACTTTAAAGTTGAATGGGCTGCAGCACAGAAGCGCAGCAGTACGTCCCTGGTGACTGTAAAACATGCAAGACAAAACATATGACACAGGGGATGATCCTGACCTGAGAATGACATGTGCTAAAGTACATTATAGTCATTGCCAGGATAAAGGTCACATTGACTCCTGTTATAAATTGGACAGGACAGCTCGAGCATACATGGAGTGTCAAGTGTGAGGAGGTCTGAAAGAAAATCCCTCGGATGTTTCGGGACACACACACGCGCGCGCGGGGCCGGATAAAAGTGTCTACGTCTCGCTCTCACTTGTGATTAGCTCACTTAATCATCACATTAAAGGAGAAGTCTGCGCTAAGTTCATCATATAATGGCGATGCAGTGAGTGAAATGGAGACATGTGGGGTTTTTTTTATGCCAGTGGTCATCGGAATACTGCAGAAAAGTAGGATGCAAGTTAAAGTTCACGGTTTTGTTATTGCTTCTGTTTGCACAGTTAATGAGAAACTTTGCGGTCTCAACTATTCCGTCGGAGACACAAATATATATTTACATGTTCAGTTGAGGCATTAGAGTCTTTTGACTAAGAATACCCTGCCTGGAACGGCAGTAAGCGCAAGAGCAGACTTTTGCTCTGAGATACAAAGGGAAGCGACTTGAAAGGAAATAAGCAAATGAATGCAATGCCTCATTAGGCGGGCTTTATTTGACCGTAGCCAATTAGAGAGCATCTGTAATTTAAAACAGTCAACCTAAAAAAAGACTCAAGGCAGAACATATTTCTCTCATGGGACCCAATACTTTGCCTTGTTTCCATTCAAATATTTTTTTTGTTTGTTTTTTTTTTTTTTTTTGCCAGTGACATTTTCTATTTGAACGAGCATGAATAATACACAGAGGACACTCAAGTTTAGAGACATGCATGCAGATCGACTACAGTAGGAGCTTGTAAGTTGAGATGAAAGCGCAGGGTCTTTCGCTGAGGTCAAGGTCGCGTGCTGATGTGTTTTGGCCTTGCTCTCGGCTTTGCTGTGCCGACTTTTTGTTTTCGCTGTTGCTCCGTGATCAATATCTCCCCCTCTGTCTTCATCAACGACCCGCTGAGGTATTTGCGGGCTGCTACCTTAATGACACAAAGGTGCACTTTGAAAAACAGAGCTGCAGTCAATGCAAGACTGACAGCTGTTTACCCATGAATCACACCTGGGTGTAGATTAGCGTGGCACTCCTCGAGAACAGAGACGGCACTGAAATATTGATAAGGAGAAGTAGATTCTGAGGCGTGTGTGAGTGATCCGCATCAAAAGATATGACCGAAAACAAGATTCCGGCTGCTTACTTTGCATTGGGAGCCTCGTGAAAAATAGTAACACCTGTATTGCTTATACTGGTTGTTAAGCATTGGAATATAATTTTGTGCAATATGCATAACCAAATGCTGGAATAATGAGCCATCTGTATGTGTGGTCCCTTCCTTGGAGATGCCAAGAACGGCACCATCTGTGATGCAGCTACCAGCTGTTTTCCTTCTTATTACATGTTTATTAAAAGCTGAAGTTGTCCTCTTCAAGAAGAGTAAAAGAGAGCATGGGTGGCAATGTTGGTTATCTGATTGCCTCCATCTCGATTAGAAACAGACTTGAGCTCCCTTCTTGGTCCTATAAAAACACACTAACTGTTTCAACAGAACAGAGGGAGTGCTAATTAAATACTCCCTCTTTTTCATCAGCGACTCGCAGGAAATTAGGAGAACAAACACAAGATTGACTGGCAGCAAAGCAACAAACATGAAAGAGGATGAATGAAATGTAATCCACCAGGACTGGAAATAAATAAATAAATGTGTCACTTACCCCACCTTCACTTAGCCCTTTGGGTTTGTATTTCAAAATCCCTCAGCAGGGTTTACGCATCTTTTCTATTTGCATTGTTTTCAATTTTCAAAACCTATTAGCAAGATATCGATCGACCACAATTGAGCATTTATGCACAGCAGGCAACCTACATCCCTCAAGTCAGAATCAGATCACATCTCCCTTAATTGAGGGTGGCAGAACTGCAGACCACCCTCTGCAACTGTCAACAAATTTCAGGAGCTCAAACTAAGATGCGTCAGGGATGCATCCTGCGCCGAGTGATGGACACTGAGAAGGAGAACTGGAAATGTCCATCAGCATCCTCTGCCATGTGCTGAACAAGACAGGTCAGGTCTGAATAGACACTGACAAACCCAGGGTGGACACACTGTCGACACAGACTAAAGCAATACCAAGGGACAAGTGACAGGCTGCTCTGATGCCTTACTTAACTGCAGCACACGCATGCGGGGAAGCAAAAATAGTGCGCGCCGGATCGGACACCCAAGTGCACGCTTGTGCATATGGACGGACAGGCCTCACACCTTTGTAAAAAAAAAAAGAGAAAAAAACAAGATTAAAGAAACTTCCGCGACAGTTTATATTCTTCAATGGGAAAAAGTCAAAATGCTGAAGACTGCAGTGCACGTTAATGTCTGTGATGAGAACCCAAGTGCAGAATGTAGTCTAAAACAGCAAATTGATATTTCTGACAGTGCATCCATTTCTGAGGTTAGTGTGTTCACTCTGCTCAATGCTCAATAAAACAAACAAAATGCCATCTATTTCTGTATAAACAATTACCTGCCATAGATTGTAACCTTATTGGATCGAGTGAAATGTTTGAAATAAATCATTAAAGGCGCTGACAGGGCATTTATCTTCACTCTTGCTTTAATGCTCTGTGCACAACACAGTGGATGAAGTCAGTCAAGGGTGTGTGTGTGTGTGTGCGCTGTTTTTTTTTTTTTTTTTTTGACTAAGCCGGGCCCCAGTGTGCCTCAGTATGTGTGCTTGTAAGAGCACCGTTGCGTGTGTCAATCCTCCTGTGGAGCCATGTTCTCAAAGCTCTTCATTTTGAAATCAAGCATGAATAATTAAACCATTTCACAAGGCTGCTTTAACGATATATTACATGAGAGGAAATAGGTCAAGCAGCAATGTTAGAAAGATTGTTTGCATGGGTGTTATTGGGTTAAAAAAGACAGTGAACAATACCCCCCCCCCCCTCCCTTCATGGCCCATATACTGTACTTACTCTGCAGAATGACTGACAGCTGCAGCTTCAGACTCATTTTCCTACAGATGTGAGTTAATGTTACATCTGGGTCACAGTGTCATTCCCCCTGAGATGACGCGTCAACTTTAACCCGACCACTGGAGGTGAAGTTCACCAGCACGCAAAAGGCTTTGACAAGCAAAACAGACAACTACTGTGTTTAAATATTTACTTTTTAAAACTATTATTTAGCTTTTTTTTTCTCCACTTTTCCAAATGTGTATGCTATCATTTTGACAGACAAGAATGAATATTAAGAAGATAAACGATTTGAAATGAGTTTGCCACGGCACATTAAAGTGCAGCAAATAATTACATTATAATTATTGGAAAGAAACATCCATCTACTGAAATGGGAAACCATCACCAAGATCAAAATGATATAAATACAAAGTTATATTTTTCTTTTCGGTCAGTTTAAGCTCTTGTAAATATGTAGTTTATTTAGAAAATAGCAAAGGCAGTTGTACTAACAGTTATACATATATCTGGCTGTTCGGCTGCTAAATGCTTCACTATGCTCACCAGCTTTTCGCTAACTTTGTCTGTCTGTCTTTCTCGAAACTATTGAAAAGAACGGCCTGCTGAGTCTGAAAACAACACGGTGAAGAGAGCGGTGAGAGAAAACCAAAACACTTACGTTAGGTGTTTTGGTTGTCTCTGAAAAAAAAAAAAAAACAATGAACTGAAAAAACGCTAGATATTTTAGCTATAATCCTCCACAGTCATCTGAACAGTTGTTGATATACAAATATTGATTGAAGCAGCTTTAAAGGTTATCGATACATTTTTTTGAGGATTAATATAGCAGCAAACAAATATTTACTATGTAAAGATGTAGTCGAGTAATGTGTGTCTCGTAATACTAGCCTCTCTGTGCTTTTTATTTTTATTTTTTTTTGTTTTACAGCCGCATGTTAGTGCTAGCTAATGGCTGCCGCTCTGCACTGCTCGTACATGGCCTATATTACTGCTGATAAAGTAGCATTGTCGCAGAAACGCAACACCCACCCTCCCATTCCCCACAAAGGTTCACACTGTTAGCTTTGTCATCACTATTGCAGCTATTCTTGCTTTTAGCACCGTTTAGCTGCTCGCCACCGGCTCAGCCACCGCCATGGTGAGAGCCGTGTGGAGGCAACCCCTCTGCTCTGAATCCCGTATTGACCACCTTTTTGATGCAACTACATTAAAAAAATCTGTCCTTGCTTTTGTAAGCACTTTTAAAATTTTGTTTTGTTTCTTATTGGACATTTCACCTCCAAGAATCCACAAAAACCTCTTGAATAAATTGTGTCCATAGATGTAGGACAAATACATTTTTACACACACTGCGCAATTTCGGGCCGTCTCGAGCAAGAGTTGGAAATCGCGAGAGAAACATTGTGAAATCTTTAGTGGACGACCCCAGATTTAGAGCTCTGGCGACCAAAGAAGGAGGACCAACATTCTCACAGTGTGACTGCTGCTACGACCTTTGACTCACAGCCTTTTTTCTTTTTTTTTTTTTACATCATAGCATTACAATTTACCAGGTATTCATCGTACAGTGCGACACAGATTGCGACCTTGATCATAGAACCAACTCGCACAGTCAACATGTAGGAGTGCGTTGGAGCCCTTTTACAAACATTATATATACACATACTGTACATACCAAAAAACAGTGAGGTTTTATATATACACATACTGTACATACCAAAAAACAAACGCTTATCGCTACGAGGAGTACCCGCTTGTCAACTACCAGCATTAGGTACAAACAGTGCAACAAATATCACCACGGTGTCGGTGTCTCTATAGTACACTATACAATTGTGAAAAGGAGTAAGTTCTGACTGATGTGAAAGACAAAAAAAGCTCCAATGATCTCTGTCATCTGTTACATTCAGCCCTAAGGACAAACACGCTGAGTCCCACAAAGCTCCTTTAACTGTGCTTTCAACAACAACAACAACAACACTCACATCAGCTTGTTCAACCTCACCTACTTTCAACGAAACTGTGTTCTTCTTACACGGCATAGGACCACACTGCTGTCGTGTGCACAACCACAAATACCGTTTTGCGTCTTTGTGTTGTTTTAATGATTTTGTAACATTGCAAACATTGTCTTTTAACGTGTGCATTTAATGTAATTTAGTCCGTTTCTGGAAACATCGTAATGCTGTCATCAAAACTGTACAACCAAGGCGTCATTTCGAGATGCGTTAAATGATGTTTACATCTGTTTATATGATCTCCGATTACTACCAGCCTGTTTCATGTAATGTGTTATTCCCCATCCTTGAAACAAGTTGATATTAGGCTTGCATCATTATATCGCTGCACTATAGTCCTGCTCTGTAAAATTTTTATTTTTAACCGCTTGTCAATCACGCAACTGGAAACTATTATTATTAATTTTTTTTTTTTGAATTTTTTTTTTTTTAGACATCCTCTGAATAAGTAATAGATCTTTGGGTTTTATTTTTTTTCTTTAGCTTTGGTAAATTTTCACAGGCATTACATGAATTATATGTTCAAATCAAGCAGGTGCTTTTGACTGTATGCATATGTGTCCCCTTTGAAAATTATGAAACCAGACCTCAATCACAGGCTGTCTATTGTACATGAAATTTCATCTTTGGATTAAAGACGGGTTTGGATTTCCTAGGCCGTCCTCCTTTTATCATGAGCATTATAATAGACTCCCTATTGTTGAAAGACTGTGTAACTAAATAGTTCATCGCATAATATGAGGCCAGTGTTATAATATTGGAAACGGTCTCAGGTTGAGTCCAGATTTTCGCTCAAATGGATAATTGACCAGTGTGGATGAAAAAGCTTTTGTGTTTCTTAATGTTCTAGATTCACAGAGGGCTTGTGAATCCCATGATGTGAGCAGGTCTGTGAAGTCTGTAAGACTGTGCTTGTTTGTGTTCAATTTGAACTCGCGCTGCTCCTGCACATTGCGGTTTTGTCTGATGTTGCTGAGGTCTATTGCCTTGTCAGAAAATGTCTAAATGCTTTTGAAAGATTTACCATGTTCCCCTGGATAATGTTTGTATGGCAAAGCTATATGTATAGAGTAATCACTTGGATGTAGTTTCCAGAATCACAGTTCTGACCCGGGGCCCATAAATCGTGTTTGAGAGTTAATGTTTACCAAACCACAGAACCATAATGAACAACCAGTCAATGCAGTCGTTCTCAAAAAAGAAGAAAAAAATACATTTCACTTTTCGTGAATACAGTTTTGAATACTTGAGCTGTTTGAGCTCAGATCCAACCAATTAGATAGTGTTGGACTGTTAGAGCAGTGGCTGAAACCAAAGTAAGGTTCCAAGTTAATTTTGTCTTAATGCCATTAGTTTCATAAGCAAACAAATCTGTAATGCCGAAATCAGAAAGGAACTCCATCTGTTTTCTTCTGTTTCTGAGTGCACAGTTTGTCATAGAGGAACATGACAAAGGATAAACAGATTTCAATTTCAATTTTTTTTAATTTTTTTTTTTTACCAAATGTCCAAATATTTTACAAGTCCAACACTCACTCTCCTTTTAGCTCTGTTTTGGTCTCCACCATTTCCTGAAAAATATCTATTTTTTTAGCCGTTAAACTGGGTGCTGGGCAGTTAGTGTACAGTCGTTGTTTTAATTATAATTTTTTTGAATATAGCCACCTGCTGCAGCCTAACAGCTGTGAGCTGTAAAAACAAAACATGTCGCTGAAAGAAGCCATGGTGCTAAGGGGAACTGCACAGTCGAGTGACAGCGCTCCGCCGGTTCATCATAATGACTCCTTTCAGGTTATACATAGTCATTTGATAAATTGCTAATACAAAAATATTGATGTTCGCCACCTTCAGGTCATCAAAGCATCATTATATTGTTATTATACTGAAAATAGAATGATGTGTGAATCAAGTTTTCCTGGATAGTTAAATGGAGTTTCTACATTTATTGAGGAATTCAAATACAAAAGTTTTAGGACTTAGGACAAAATATTATCACTCACAATTGTGTGTAGTCTGACCCGTGAACTCACGGTCTACTATGAACCTGACATTTCTTTGATCAGAAGTACCAGATGTTCAGGCAATATGAGAATCCAAACATATTTCCAATTAGCATTGACAGACGGGGACGTACGTAAATAGAAGCTTTACTAGTATCGCTGCCATATCAATAAATAACGTAAATAAGTTGTTTTTAAATGTTGTTATGTTGTTTATTTGCCCTGATAATGCTACATTGTGAACAACAAATCCATGTTCAAATCATCAGGAGGATTTTTTTTTTTTGCTCTTTTTTTTTTTTTACCGTGGTTATGGAATCGGGTATCGAGAATCCTGGAATTTCACTGGTACTGGTTTCGACTTCTACATTTCTGGTATTGTGACATCCCTAGTTGTTTAAACTGATAGTGTGATTCGCCCTAAGCCTTTGAAGCATTAAATGAACTTACCAGACAAAAAGAAACAATAAATCATTTAAAAAAGTAATTAAACCCGTAGGCTTATATCAGCAGCCATTAACGACATATTGTTTGCATTCATTGTTGTGACAAATGACTGCCTGTTTTTGTCTGTCCTGCACCATCTCACTGTCCTGTGAGATGCAACATTCAAGGTCAACCTCAATCCACGCTCACAGCGTTTCCCCACATCTGAACGGTCCATAATAGACCGTGAAGATAAAAGGAAGTCCCTCAAAGCCAAGATGATGAGAGGTCCGAACTCTGGCTGCCGTCAAAAGACACTTTCTGTAGCTGTTTTGTTGACTATAAATTAAAGGCTGATTTTGTCGCCATTCCAGAAGTGCCATGTGTGACTTCCAAAGACTGTGGGCACATTTTCTGTTTCAGCATGCATGGGGGGGGGGGGTTAAAAGCTCAAACAAACTCTGCTTCCTGTTATCTGTCGGAAAAAGCAGCTCCGGTACTTGATGAGATCTGAGATAAAATAACTACTTATCTGATTTCAGGTTTGAGCAAACATCTGCTTGTGTAACTGGGAAGATTTGTCAAATTCTGTTTCAATTTATTTTTTCTTCAAATCAATTATAAGATTTCAGTTCCCCTTCATCAAACACGGGTCAAAGTTCACAGGCAGTAGGTTCGTGTCTACCTTCTCAGCATGTGAGCTGCACGTTTGCTTCTTCGCTGCAAAGAGAGCCTCAGGTGGCTCCAACAAAAAGCGCTAACAAGACATATTTTTGTCACATTTGTGTTACAGTGGAGGAGCACACATAAGTGAAATCTGTTGAAGTTGTATCCCGGAAAATCCTCAAGCAGCCAGGTAGGAGAATCGCCACCATGTGAGGGAGGAAAAGCTCATCAAGACGTACGGGATGACAAACTCGACCATCTGCACGTGGATCTGCCGCTGACACTGATGTGTGACCGGTAAGTAAAAAAAAAAAAAGTTTGAAATGCAAGCGCCGATCAGAAAGTTTTTTTTCTGAAGCGGCTTGGTGAATAAAGGTGTGGGCCAGTCAGATGCAGATGACGTAAAGGATACAGCCAGCGGCAGCCGAGCGAGGCCATTCCGGGAGAGATAAGGAGAGGTGGTGGTGGGCGCTGCTGGTGTAACGTCTGTCACCGCACACGCATGCTTTGTGTACACACGGGGTGTTAAGAGCTGTCAGACAGATATGGCTCAAGCTTGATCTGAGCCATGATTGATCACACAGGTTCAGGTGAAGTTCACGGGAGGTCTCTGGTATCATTGGCAAAGTGAGTGACAGACACAAAATAGGGTGATGGAATATTATAAGGAAGCCATTTGTAATGCGGGGCGAGCCTGGATCTCTAAGGGGTGTTGTTTCTCTGAAATGAAGTCATCCATCACCTTAACTTCATATTTGATTAGGTCATGAGTAGCTTTTAAAGAGAAAGAGAGGCTTTATTGAGCTTTGCACTGCAAAGGAAGAGGGTGTGGCGTAGAAAGTACTCGCGGACGTTGTAAAAGAAATATCCATTTAAAGGTAGAAAACCTGAAGTGTGAAAAAATACACTTCAGGATCAGAAGCCAAAGTTATTGAAATGGCAACGTCATTGAAGCATTTTCCCACTCTAATTCAAGCTCTAACAACGTGTCATGTCTGTGCTTTGCAAAGTCCCTTTCTGCACATATAACTGTAGTAAAGTTGAAAGTATTTCTCGCTGAAATACCTCAGTAGTGCAGAAGTCAAATACTGGATCAACTTGGTTACTTTTAGTGAATGAGGTTAAATTATACCTGCAATGATGAGCAGAACATTGAGCAGAAAAGCCAAATATCCCCTAGTTTCAGCATCGATATTGTAACGATTTGCTGCTTTTTTTTTGTTTTTGTTTTGTTCAATAGTTCAAAGTATATATTGTTTTTAGGTTTTTGGTGTGTTGCTAAGGGAACATAAGCCATTTGATGGCATCGTGTTGTGCTTAGGGAAATTGTGATGGAAACGTGTCACTATTTTCTGACATTTTATAGATTTAATTAATCGATAATGAAAGTAAACGTTAGTTGCGAACCCATATTAAATAGTTTATAATGCCTTTAGGTGGACTGATGCCTTTTGATCAATGATCTGTACTCAGATTAGAGATACATGTGAAACCAATAAAGTGGAAATGAAGGAGATGCACTGAATGTGATGATATGATAAACATAAGTTGATGTAGGCCATATACAATATCCTGAAATGCCAGGTGACCCATTTGTTTATATTATAAGGCCACGTTCAAGTCTCACTGTTTAATTGCAGTAAACTAGTATATTTTGAATAAAAGATCATTGAAAAGTTACATAAATGGAATCAGATTACACCACTGACATTATGTTTCCGGTCAGTTTTAAGTAAAAAAAAAAAAGTGACAAATTGCATTTTCAAAATAGCTTTATCCAACCTAATGTTTTTTTGTTTTTTTTTAATTATAAGAAGAACGCCCAAGTCGCATTCAGTGTTATTAATATGTTATTAAATATCACTGTTGTTGTGTATCTTGTAATGAGATACTGCGGGAACAGCAGATTGATGAACGGATGTTTGTTTGTTTTTTTTTAAACATAATTGTTCACACGAGCTGGGTTATTTATTTATTTATTTACCCCCCCCGAACAAGAAGCGTGTTATTCTAATAATACCAAAAGCAGGGACTGCTTGTTCGTGACTGCAGCGGTTTCTTTGTGCGGGAAATCTTGCAAACTTTGTCTTTCATTCAGCGAGCAAGCAAAGCGGAAGCTGTGGATCTTAAAAAACAAAAACAAAAAAAAAAAAGCTGCAGGAAAAAAGGCACCGAGCGAGAGAAAGCAGCAGCAGCAGCAGCACGCCGCCTGTGCTCGTGCCTCTTTTCCCTGGCCTCTGTTCCTTTAATAAACTCATGGTTATCTAGTGTAACAAATGTCTCGCTGCCATCATCAAGTCCAGGCGAGGAGGGAGGAGTTTTTAATGTTCAGTTTGTTCTATGGATCGATGTCTGCTGGCATCGCCTCTCCCCTCGCCTGCACCGTGCGTAATATACTGTACCATTACCAAACGCTTTTTACGCGCATTCCACGCACATATTATCCGGCGAAACTGCCTACGGGACTGACTGACACACGTCGATCAACATATGTGGCACTGATGGACAAAAACGGATGGTGAAAGGAGACGATTCGCCCCCCGTAGGAGGAGGAAGAAGAAGAAGGAGAAGAAGAAGAAGAAGAAGGAGAAGGTGAAAGAAACAAGCCCGACTGAACATCTGTTTCCCCCCCCTCCCTGAAAACGATTCGGAGCTGGATTTTTTTTTTTTTTTTTCATAGTGAGAGAGACTGAACTACTCCGAGAGCCAAAATAAAGACTCGCACTCCCCCCCCTCTCTCTCTCTCTCTCTCCCTCTCCCCTCTCTCTCTCTCTCTCTCTCTCTCTCTGTGCATGGACTATCGTAGACCGCATTCAGATTTCACCTGGGCACAGTAGTGAACTGCGACTCCAAAAAAATGCCACGGAGGAAACAGCAGGCGCCCAAACGGGCTGCGGGTAAGCGATTTCTTTCTTTTAAAATATATATATATAAGAACCGTTTTAATATGAGTGTAATATGTGTGTATTATCTTTGTTATGGTTCTGTGTATAGCTCGCCGGGTTTCCCCCTCAAACTTTTATCATGTGGGACCCCGGAATAGACACGCATCAGACCCCCTCCATTTAGTGAGATATTGTCCCGAGGAGCCCCATCGGAGCAGGTTTTTGTAGTTGTTTAGGATTCAGTAGGCTACAGTTATATAACTGTGTGCTGTGTATAATGTGTACTGTGGTGAAGAATAAGGACACGGATACCTTTTTTGTGCTTATAGTACATTTGATAGTCCTGAAATTCAACTCATTCTCATGTCACCGGAGACCCTCTCAGGTGCTCCATCGGGGACCTCGTACCACAGTTTGGACACCCTACTGCTGTCATAAAGTCAAATGTTAAAACAATAGAAGGGGTGGGGGTGAGGGATGGGGGCGGGTTGGGGGGGGGGTTGCAGCATCACAAGCTGCTTCTGCAGTTGGGGTTACATTAATAAGACTAATAAAGCAAACACTGAAGAAAGACATG
This sequence comes from Bovichtus diacanthus, assembly GCA_943590825.1. NCBI lineage: Eukaryota > Metazoa > Chordata > Actinopteri > Perciformes > Bovichtidae > Bovichtus > Bovichtus diacanthus. The sequence goes on along the minus strand of CALSBV010012228.1, from coordinate 5,294,134 downwards.
TTCATTGGGATAAAAAAAAAAAAAAAAGACAAAAAGAGCTGTAGTTATTCCTCAATAATTCGATAACATGTCGCAGGGCAATTATTCGTCCGTTTGATGGGAAAGTTTAGTTTTCACTCACAGTTTGAACAATCTGCTCGCCGTGTTTTATTTGACCCTCTTGAAGTGTTGAGAGGGGCTGAAAGATGTGGAGCCGGTGTATCCGTAGCAGATGAACTCTGTGTGAACTCTTCATAATCTTATGGACAAATGGAGAAGGGGTTACACTCACACACACACGCACACACACACACACACACAGATGCTCTCCATCCACGCTGCTGGCAGGGAGAGGAGTAAGCTCACACACACTTCCACAACGCACAGATTTCACTTTTTTGGTCTGCAGAATAATGTCGAAAAATCTACCATGTGTTTACGTGCAATCTAGTGTTTGTGCGTCAAACTAACAGTTTGTTGAATTAATGATCTCATCTTTCAAGGAGGCCCTCATACAGTTTAGTACAGTTTCAATGTGTCAACTGTAAACTGGTTGTGTGTGTGTGTGTGTGTGTGTGTGTGTGTGTGTGTGTGAGCATTTGTGGTTTCTTTTGATAATGTAATCCTGTAACATTTTTGCTCTTTTGGGACACTGAATCTCAGCGTGTCCTCCCTTCCTATAGACGGCAAAACATCCCAAAGACCATATCTTCGCCTTAAGAATTATTCACATTCACAAGGTCACAACATTTAAACTTTAAACTTGACCTTATTTCCTGCATTTCCTGTCCTAGCTTCCTACTCCATATGAATTGCGTTCCCCCCTCAAAAAAACCGCCTCATTAGGATGGAGCTGGTGGATTAAAACTAGATTGATCAATTGCATTTCAGCGTACGAGGATGCAATTACTTGGTTGTGGTGTGTTGAGAAGTTATCAGTCTTTATTATGGTTGCGGATGTAGCAACCAGATGGCGATTGTTCTCTGCCAATAATAGCGTCTCTTTATACCCGCTTAAGATACTGAGACCCTTATCTGCCCGGCACACTCTCAGTTTACACATACACATGTACGCACACACACACACACACAAAGGCACTCGTTGCCATACAGTCACACGCTAAATATTTTTCCCACATTTCAGCTTCCAAAAGCCCCCTTTTCTTAAAAACAATGCCCCCAGTTTTTATTCAGGGAACTTTTGAGGAGATGCCTAAGTGATCCCTTTACACGCTCTCAGCTGCCTCGCCTGTACTCTGGTAAATGTGTCAGCCCTATAGAGAAATAAGCCTTCCAGAAGAGTTTCTTCATTGTTGAGGTAATTGTCTCCTCTTTGACAGGCACATTCATCAGTGGCTTAATGGTCAATCAAAAGTTGGCAGGCAGAGTGTTTTCATTCTTTCCTATCCACTACATTAGGAATACTTAATCAAAATGTCTCCCGGTAATGGCTGTGAAGAGTTCATGACTGACTGATCCGTTGTCTGTGCCGATAGAAAATTAACAGCTCGGCACTGGAGAGATGTGGGCCTGCAGATAAACAAATTGTGCATTAATATTTCATCTTCAAGACCTGGGATGTGCTATCAAGCGGTGGAATATTCCTGGGCTGTGTTGTCATTTTTCTCGCGTTCATTTTTTTTTTTTTTTTCATTTTTTTTTTTTTTTCTCCTGTATTCTTGAAGGCTCTTTGCAGCTGTAACTCATTTCACTTGATGACTTTACTGGGGTTACAGAGAGTGACGACAAATTGATTACCTGGCAGAGCAAGAATGGAGCGAAGAGAGACGCAGGCTGACAGTCATGTTATAATAATATGTTTAATGATGTGTGGAGGGGGAACAAGGAGAGAGGAGTATTGAAATAAGAGCATGGAAGATGCAAAGGAATAGGTTTCCTTTTTTTTTTTTTGTAGGGCTCTTAAAGATGCAGTATCCTTCGTGGTGGAAATAGTATTTTGCAAGGTGATGTAAAAAAATAAAAAAAGACCATTCCCAGCTCAAGCATTAATTCAGAGGACATGCGGCATCCAGGGTGCTTGTAATCTCCTTTGGGAATTGTATTATTAATAGGCATATTTGTAAACGTGAGACCACAGACGCACTAGTAAAGGCCGCTTGTATCTGATTTACTTCCTTTGCATACATGGTTTGTATGGTAATTTAAAATGCCAATTACTCACCGGTCCAGGATGGGATGCACTAAACCTTTTGCTTTATCACTGAGAAAGCATCACTAAGACAGAAGGGCGATCAGGCTACATATTCTATGTTGAAGTTTGTGTATCAGGTTCATATATGGTGTAAACCTAAAGCCCTATAAGTGCACGAGATGCATTTTTGAGTGAAGGGAGCCATATGTTATTTTGCGGCCGTGGGAGTATTCCTCTTACTGTTTTTTCACAATAGCTCTGTGCCTCAAACCGTTAGCCCAATTTGCTGTTAACAAGATAAATTGGAGAACAGACAAAGGCATTAAGTGTTGCAGTGCCAGCTAGTGACTGACAGCAGCTTGTGGGAATTGGCTAGCAGAAATTCCTCCTAAGTGGTTTGTTCAGAAAACATCCTACGATCAAGGCAGATGTTGTTTATCCAGTTTAGGTAGAAAAAGGAAGTCCATTTTGAATGACAAAAGCTGGGAGGAAAATAGCAGCAAATACAAGGGTGTCTTATTTATTTATTTATTTTTAATACCCGATTACCACCCTCTTGGATTTTTTCCTTGTATCACAACACCATTCTATTGTCTGCAGCTATGTAACAACATTTCTTTTCTTTTTTTTCCTTTTTTTTCTTTCTGTGATTTGCTTAAATTTATTCAGCCATTGTTACTCATCGAGATCAAAAAAGAGAATGATACTCTCGCTGGACTTAAATTCAAAGCTTTTTTTTTTTTTTTTTTTAAATGTGTGTGAGATTTCATGAGTGCTTTTGACTTTCAAGGCTGCATTTGATCTCTTGATAACTACATTATGAAGATGATGGTGACTATTTATATCATTTTCTTTTGTAATCATGTGCTTGGCAGCTCATATTGTTACCATTCTCAGCTTCTCCGTGTATTTCCCGATTTGCTCAACATCTAAGTAATCAAGTTAACGATGGAATTATGAAAATGACCAATGGGACCAGTGGCGGTTCTAGACCATTTCAAATGGGGCAGCCAGGCCGGGGCTGCATGCGATTTGTAGGGGTCCCAAATATACACACATAACAACAAACACAAGAATACTCATTCAAGCGTTAAGGTATTCATCAATGCCCATGAATGAATTTTTTTCAGCTTTAGAAATGTACAGTTGTGAGAGAGTGGAGAACAAAATACCAACTCCTTTATAAACAATGAGGCAAAAGCTCCTCCTTGGCCTTGGAAATCATGTGATAGTAGCCTCATGAATGCTTTCAATGTGCCATTTTGATACTTGAATTGCAATATTTTAGGAACATGGGCTGCTGTGAAGCTCTTCTTCATGTATTTTTCAAGGCTAAAATGTGAACGTGTACATATTTCCACAAATGAGAACCCCCCCCCACAATGAGAAGTGAACATCGGATACCGCAGTTCGCAAGAGTGTTCGGCCACTTTGTCAGCTTATTTTAATTTTTTTGTGTGCAAAACTCTGCCTCGTATAAAGCGATATTATCATCAGAGGGCATTAAATCTTTGTATCTTTCAATGCACGCTATCGCTCTGGTCAATATGGCAAATGTTTCGTTTTGATCAAAAATCCAGCCTTGATATTTCCGTTTACTTGTGAGCACACCAAGCCATACATGCATTTGTTGCGATGCTTGCAATTTTCCAACTTGCAGGCGCTCCCCACAGAGATACCTTTTAATAACTTTCTCCTCATCAGCTACTTTTCATGCTGTATATTCTTACTACAGTAAGAAGAAGAAATAAAAAGAGTATTATAAAGTCAGGTGGTTGGTTTTTAGTGTGATGTCATCGCATTTTCTCCGGCATGCCAGTTAGGTGACAGGTGTAGATAGCTAATAGTTTGCGAAGGCTTTTGTTTGTGTGAGAGGCAGACAGGGTGGTGCACTGTCTAGGTGATAAGAACCAAGACTCCTGTGCCCTCCAGCACAGTGATCTCTCTCCTCGGCTGTGCGCTCTCCTGTGTGGAAGAAGAAGAAAAAAAAAAAAAAGAAAACAGCCTGTTATGATTGGTCTCAAAGCAAGTGCCTGTGCAGTGTTGCACCTCTCTACAGCAACTGCTCATTCACCTTGCCTTCCCTCTGAGACCTGCGCTAGTTTCCAGGCAAATGACACAATTTGATATGCCGTTGGGGTGATTCATGTGGATAATGTTTCCATGTGATCATTGCTGCAGAAAAAGAGACTATTTCTTGTTATGATTTATTTTTTATTTTTTTACTCATTAAGTCTGACAATAACTAGAATATTGGGAGAGTTTATTGCGAGCGGGCTAAAACTCATTATTTCTGCTAGACATCCCAAGTACAAAAGAAATTATGTTATGGTATTTTGTCCAGGTCCCCACAGATATAATGATTTACAGAGGAAAAATAGGAGACTTTATAGCTTTTGGTTGTTCATTTATGTGGATTTAGAGGATAAGAATGCAAGGCAAGCTTACAGTTAATACAGTAGCACCGTGGGCCTGGTATTGATTACATGGAGGTATGGTACGTTTTATCTGGTTTATGGTAAAATGCAGTGCAACTCATGTGCTTTGCGTTATTGTAATGATAGACATTCCCCCCATAGTTTATGTCTCTGTAATTCATATCATCTGCTGGTTTGTCAGGAGCACGTCATCTCTTTTTCAAGTCAGAAGGATTTAAGTGAGGACATCCATCTTGTAGTTGTTGACCTACATGTACAGTCAGTCAGAGGGCATACATGTTGGCCATGTGGTTGGGGGGTCTTTTAAAAACAATCACAGCCGGATCGGGTTAATCTAACCTGAGGCGCTTTTGTATAAGGTTGCCATATCGTATGTTTTGTCCAGTTTTTTTGGAACAAATTACTGTAATCTGATTGCATTGAGGTGTAGACCAGCTTTATTAAGAAGCGTCTCGGATGCTCATTCACTGCGTAACTCGCGCAAACGATGAAGATCATGATTTAGATTTGACTTTTTCTTTGTTAGAGTTTGAACTTTAAAACTCTCCACGTGACACACACAGGCGCAAAACGCCTCGTAAATGAGTTAATGGGACGCTCACTTCGATATGTGAGCGCCAAAAAAAAAATCAGAAAACATTAATCTTAAATTATCCGCGGTGTACCTGATTTGCTTCTTATCTAATCCTTAATGAGCTTCAATTAGGATTTATTATGCAAATTAACCCTCAGCTGCAGCTGACTGCAGGAGCAGGAGCTATGACAATATTGTGCTAATGGTGTGATCTGTAACAATTACAAAGGTAAACCGCCTTCACACTGCATGCTCTGCAATTCTCCGAGAGGTCAGACTGTTAAATATGCACTCAGGTGTTGGGAATTTGTTTATTAAGACTCTGTCAAGGTGTATTTTAGACAACAGCTGATACACTTTTGATAGTATCACTGATATAGGACGTATGCATAAGCATTGCTACTGTTTGTAGCTGCAGTCTTTGTGTACTAACAGTTATCTCCGCTATATGCATTCACTCCACTGTAGCTGATGAGTCAAATATCATTGGTCTGTAAAAAACCTAATTTCCTGGCAAAGTGAAGTTATTAAACACTTTTCAATTCAATATCAGCACAAATGTTACTTAAACAAAGGAAGATAGTATAGGAAGAGTCATTTTTCTCAATGAACTAACGTAAAAACCCACCTTTTCTTATTTGATTTTAAGCGAAAGTGAAGATGTACAGCCAGGGTCAGTTGCCTGATCACCACGGTTACCTTACAGGGAGGTTGTTACCAGAGGAAGTGCTCCAGGACACTTAACTCGAGCACTGCATGAAGTTGTGAACCTTGCACCTTTTGTAACTTCATTTAGCACGAGGCTGATGGCTTCCTGACAGCTTTATAGCCTACATGTTTTATGAGTCGTCATGCAGCGCAATTACATGGAACCTAATTTGATGAATCAAGTCAATGTTTCACCGGCTCTGTTGACCTCCCTGCCCTGCGATCTGCTGTCTCTCCACACGGGTCAAACGGAGGCTTTCACACTTTTGTACAATTCAGTCACACTCTTGTAGAACAAAAAAATAAATAAAAATCTTGAACAAGCGCCTGTTATTACAGCCAATCAAGGATGTACTGATTTTTAATGAGCTATTGTCGGTTTGTTTTAAATGGCTTTGGCAAACCATCAGTCCAAATGAATCAGGTAATCAGCCAGTCAAAGCAAAAATAATGTATTTCACCCAATTCACCCATATTGCAGTGCGAAATTATCCCTATGTTCCTGATCTTTTGTTTATATTTATAACACGTGTTATATAGCGCCTGAGAATAAACAAGCAGAAATAAAACAGTTGAGGGTGTTTTACAGCCGTCGCCATTTAAATGACTCCATCTAAACACCTTTTTAATTCTGATTTAAACTGGTGTGTTTGAGTGGCACGGCCATAGAGAGTAATAAAGAGCAGGTCACATTTAACATCAAACATAATATTTCTTTTATATTTGATGATTTACTAAACCATTAAAGCCGCCATCAATGTATCGGCTTAGTTATTTGAAAAAGCCAAGATGTAGATGGGTTTTACCTTTATTAACTATAAATATGATAATTAGGCTATCAGGTAGTTTCTAACTACATTTAACAACATTTTTTTTAGTTTATTGTAATGCCATATATTGCTTGAAGCAGCTGTAGAGAGCTTAATTTACAAATGAAAGACTATAAAATGGTTAAGTAACAATTTGAACGAGTACAATTGCGTTGGAGACCAACCAGCACAGTTAGCTGGCTAATTGTTCCACGTATTGTTAATGCTTTCAGTCTTGTTATCTAACAAACTCTTCTCTCAATAGAAACACTGATTCGGAGAATAGAAACTCCAGCTTTCTAATTAGCGAGGCTTTCAGATACTGAATGGCTCATTTGATAATTTTTTGTGAGCAACAAACAAGTTTTAATGTCAAACTGAATATAAAGTGACAGGAATAAAGAGTTTGTTTTTCCTGACGGCGGGGGGTCCAGTGGCTCACGCAACCTATTAGACACATTATCATTCGGCCCCTGACACTTCAAGGGTGCAATTTAGATTTTTATTTTTCCGCTGAAGCCAAAATATGGACAGGAAATGAAAATGACAATATGGTTTACTGTATAACCTTTTATTATTTTTGGGATTTACTGAAAACGTTTTAATTGATTTGATTGTTTTGATTAAAAGAAATCTGATTGCACAGTAATGCATTTTAACATATTATGAAATTACAGCAACAACAAATGTGCGCAGAGACAATTATTCAATGCAATTATTAAAAAAAAAAAAAGTGCCATACATGTTCTTAATATATACAACCTCTACACAATGACTATTTTTCCAATTGGTCAAACATACTTGAGCGTAAGCATATGCCTCACAGCGACAGTATTTATTCCTGAAAAAAAATATTGTTGGCTGAAGCATGCAGAAAGCACAACGCATACATAAATCCATTTATCCATACAAACGTATTAAAAGAAGAAGAAAAAAAAGGGTGAAAATTTTTATTTATTTTTTTAAAACAAAATACCAGAGAGCAGCTTATGTCTGTGTTATGGACTAAAAGACACTGGGCTGTCTTTGATTGTCTTCTAAATAAAAAACGCCCAACATTTCTGCTTTGTTTTAGCCCCAGTCCTGTGACTAAACTACCCAAGAGTCTCTGCACCGCACTGTGCTTAGAGGCTGCTCCTCAGAGCTGCGCCTGCCTGTTTGTCTCTACAGTATGTGCTGAGCTAGTCTGTTGAAACAGCTTAATTGATACTCATTAAACAGCAGTGACAGCTTAGGTGTCCGTGATGAATGTAGAATAATTCTGTTGTACTTACAACTTGATTAAGGAGAAGCGCACAACATGTCGGTGTTTGTAGCCTATGGCTTGGTCTGTATCTCACGAGCTACTTAAAACAATCAGTCTTATTGGTCGCGCTACCTGCGAGCCGTCGAGCAAGTTAATCTGTTGCAATTGCGTGTGCCTCAGATTCACAACTTTTCAAACTAAATTAAAAAAAGTTTATTTATTTAGTTTTCTAAAGTGCCTATAATTTGTTTGATTCTGATAACTTGGAGAGGGTAGCACCTAAGAATAGACCTCATCTAAAAATGTGAATTATGTTGACTTTTCTTTGTGTTTATTCAGCCACAGTCGGGCATTTCCATACAATAATAAAGTCAATGGCTGTCAGGCAGATGAAAAATGTGCATCTTGTATTATTTCAGTAAAAAATTAGAAGCAATTGGAATTGGTTCAAAATTGACTGTCTTTGTAACGAGTACATGACGAATGGTATAATTTAGAGAAGAAAATGAATGCGGGGGGAAACCAAAAATATTATTCTGCAGCATTTTATATGCCATGATATTCCATGAAGATGAACTAATTTCACTAAATACCCCACAAAATCTACTCACAATATTTCTCTACATCGTCATAGAAACCTGGTCCCACACAGTGGAGATTAGGTCATCAGGGCATGTGGCAGATACTCAAGTTATCGTAATGATATGATTTAGCTCTTTTGTTTTTCTTTCTCCGGGGGCTTCGGAGAAAACGGCACATTAAAACCCTTATCAATTGCAGATCTCAAGGCCCGTGTATCTTCTCGCTTTGCTGACATCTGATTAAACTGACGCTCTGCGCCATAAGCGAAAGAGCCCCCACCCCCCCTTTTTTTTTTCTCCATTTTAAGAACACATGAAAGAGGGGGGAATTTCCGCAGAGGATGGATTTACAACTTTATCCTCACATGATTAATATTACACAGGGAGGTCTTTGTACAGGAAGCAGCATGTCTAATTATGGTCCAACTGTGTCTGACTGAGAGCAAACACGAAGCCAAAGGCTGCCAGTAGGAACTGCACTGACACGTCACACACATGGTTGACGTGGGTGCGGGGTGATGTCATCGTCGCGCAGATTTCATGATGCTAAGCCCACAACTGATTGAGCAACAGCAGAAGTCAGGCTTTTCAGTACAGTACGTCCAGCTGGCAACAGCCTTCTAGAAACACTGTGGACATATTGGATTTGGCTTCAGTAAAACCCAACAGGGAAGTGTATTCGCAGGGTTATTTCTTTCTTCATGTCTTCAAGGTTACGCATGTCTACCAAACATATAATGATACCCATGACCTCACTGATGATAACTACAGTATGTCCACATTTGCTTTACTGTTGAGAACAGATGCAGATTCATCACCTCCCCCAGCCCCCCTGAATTTCAGGGACTCCATGTCCTCCCACGTTTGCCTTTTCATCATATATCTCAGCACAGACATTCAAGAGGTTGCTGGCCAGGCCAGTCATAAGTCATCCTGCCTATCAGGACGAGAACGTGTTTCTCAGCTTGGTTTTCAGCTGTTACTTGTAAACCAGAACAGCATTTTTAAGATTAACTGAGTGACAAGGAGGCCTCTAAAAGCAAACTATAATAGTACAATATGTTACAGTCATATTTTATGGCCTTTAGTGTGTGAGGCCAAGTACATGTGTGGATGGATCAGCTGAAGGATCTAATAGGGCTGCACTGCACCTCAGGGATTGTAGGAAAAATAATGGTGTTGTGTTGCTTCTGTTTTTCATTAGGCTGATAATAGTAATACAGGTGTGCACGTCACAGGAAACCTGGGTGGACCTGGTCATCCTCACAAGTGCGGACGTGACAATGTTATTCCACTCATCCTTTACTTATTTATTTTTAAAGCTTGTTTTCAATACGTCAAGTATTCTTTTGAAGAGTGTGTTTTTGTCTTGAAGTGTGTGCGTGCACGTGTGTCTGCCTGCGAGGAAGAAGAAGAAAAAAAAGTCATTGATATAGAACTAACTGTCAAAATAAGTCGTGTTCAATCCAAAACCGTTTAAGTTGTCAAGGACACATTTTCCTCCTTCCCATATCCTGACAAACTTTGAGTCAGCAAGTGTCTGTTGTATTTTCAGTGCTGGTATCTCGTGCTCCCCTCCAGGCCATTTTAAAGTTGTAGAAAGTGGTCATTTTCTCTGTGTCAGTAGGAGGTCAGTGTTGTGGCAGTCAGCGAAGCTATTCAGTCTGGTGAAACAGAGTCTATTGGGAACCCTAAAGACATTTTGTCCGGCGCAGTCGCCTCTCGCTGTCTGTCTTCGCCTGTCTCATTGTACTCACGGCGCTCGTAGAAAGTCTCCAAAAGCTTGAAATATTTGTCAGATTATTTCCAGATCTCCAAACTTTTCTTCAGACCTGACACACCTAAGGCTACTCAGCTGTCAACCGACTCAAACTTTAAACTCGACCATGAAATTGACATGTAGGAACCCTATTGAATTTTTTTTTGCAAAGCTGCTTCTTTCTGTGTGGCCATTTGTCCTTCTGTCAAAACTGATTCTTGTTATATTTAGCTCTTATTCTATCTGAATATCTACCTGCCCCTCTCGCTGTCTGTCTCACTCACTCTGTTAGTGACTGACATGTCCTCTCTGTGCTGTATGGTGTATCCCTGGTAACTGTCGCCCGGGGCCCACTCATCCCTAAACTGTAACAGAGGTCACACACAGATCATCGCTATGGCCCAAAGGCCCCGACTTTTTAACACATGGTGACCCGCGCCGCACAGTTGTGCAGCGGCTGGTCAGTGGTGGGTCTGGAAATAACAAGCATAATGGTAATAAGTCTAATTCGCTCCACCGTCTCTATTATAGAGAGTCTTGTTGTTTTTTTTTACTCGTGTTGGAGCAAGTAAAGATGAGAGAGGAAGGTGAGAAGGAATAGTGTTGGAATCAAACCGGATTGATAAGAATCACAGAAACATCTCGGGTCATAAACCTGCTGTCAAATCTGATCCGAGATGAACTCGTATTTTCGTAGATGTTTTTACTCGATCAACAGTCAACAGTTTCACTTTTGTAGTTTTTCTAACGCGTTAAATAAATGTTGCTCTGAAACCTAAAAAAACGAGAAGGCTGCTAACGGCTCCATTTAATGGGGGACGGTTGGGTGCGGGTTGCGCAGTGATGGGTCATTGTCACTCTGGCTTGAACCCTGAACATTGCGCCAAACTATTTCTAATCTCACTGTCACCCTCGCAACAGTGTAACGGGGCAGCTGACCTTGTAGGCCAAAACCTCTTTACACTCGCGAGCTGTAAACTTAACAATGTAAAACGTTTCATCAGTTATCACAACCCACTTCATCTGTCATGATATGCACTTCCGCTTTTAGGAATGTGGTTTTGTTTCTTTCCATTCAGAGCCACTGCTCTCCTTGCAGTCTTCAATAGCTCCCTTTGAAGCCTGCTATAATCCCTAACCAGGAATTCCTCACCCCCTCGGTGAATTAGTTGTCGCGGTGGATCCGTTTGCACCCGACTTCCAGGGGGGCACTGTGACTCTCCGGCCTCGCCGTTCATCCTCGGATGCTGGCTCAGTGACTGTTTTTTTTTTTCCCTCCTTCTTCTTATACCACGTCTTCCAAATCCTCACACGCCGCGGTGAAGCAAGCAGCAGCCGCCGGTGCCGTACGACTACTTGCAGTCGAGTGTGATGGCAATTTATTCCTGACTGTGGCTTAGTAGGAGTTGTATGTTTCTGTACCGGTATGTCTGTGAAGGTTTATAAGGGTACTTTGGATTGTCCTGTAGAGAATTAAAGCCAGGTGCCACATGGACACATTCCTCTTTTAATCAGAACATATCCGCTTGGATTAGGAACATCTTTAATCAGCTTTTTGTCTTTTAAAGGTGCCTATTTATATTTTAAGTCCCTGCATTCTGACATTTTTCACCTGTTTACAGCATTTCTGCAAGTTATGATGGGGGGGGAAAGAAAGCGAGTGGTTATAAGCCCTTTAGCAAATCAGTGTCTCCGTGCACATGCTTGTGTGTGTGTGTGTGTGTGTGTGTGGTTGTGTTCATGTGCCCGTCCATTTGTTAGTAGTTTGTGTGTGTGTGTGTGTGTGTGTTTGAATGTGTGAGTGCCTTTATGTTTGCATGTGTTTCCTACATGCTCCATGGCAGCCCTCACACCCTGGCAGCAACCCAGCAGAAAAGTTCCGGTACTGTCCAGACGCATCCTTTAGGGACCTCATCAGCCCCTGAATTTCCTTCCCCTCACGCCTGAGGGCATCCATATTCATTTCCTCCACTGATTTGGGGAAAATGATGAAAGGCTGGCTTTTCTCCCATCTCTTATTTCCTGCCAAGGTTGCCTGCATTTCAATGCAACGTAAATCTGCAAAGACCTGCAAACACATTCCCATTTGGACATGACCAGTTCCGAGATATTAGTATCATGCCATGTCAAGAAAAAGAGAGGCCCCGGCGTTATTGTTGCACTGATACTGTACGTTAGTGTCAGAATCTTTGTGTGGATCATTGCACAGTACAGTGTATTTATCTTTTCTACTTAAAACTGGCTGATTGTTAAATGACTACCTATTGTCTGTTCCCACAGAATACTTCCTCTGTCTCTACATAAAGGTCTGCTCCTCATAAAATAAATATCTCATCCATCAAGGGCTGAGGGCTTGATCATATCATGGAGATAACTGCATTGGTTGGAAATAAACCTGTGATTAAGATGGTGGGTGGGTATTTACTCTTACCAGAGACGGGAAATGAATGTTAATGAAAATAACAGTCACATACAGTAATAACCCAACTCTGTAATTATTGCCATGCTTTGATGATGCCATATATACTCAACACACACACATGTGCCTACTTAACTCAACCTCAGGTAGACTATTAGCTCCGCTAGCAGGATCCTGCCCTCCGCTATGCACGACGGCGTTCAGGGCGGGGCGGCCCGGCCCAATGAAGGAGCGGGGCTTGCCGTTGCCGAGACAACCCTAAACACACGTGTACACAAAGGGAAAGCCCCACTGTGAGAGAGGATCATCTCCACCTCTGGCTGGATAAAGAGCGGCGTCGCTCCAGTCGCTGGAATGCACTCCTGCCCTACAGGCGTATACAGCAGTGTGTGTATATGGTTTGCAAGCATCCCACACTGATCATTATTCATGATCTGCCATTCATGGAGGTTTATACTTGCAGTACGGTAAACCAGAACTCATCGATCAAGTGACCGCGTGTGTGTGTGTGTGTGTGTGTGTGTGTGTATATTGGGAATTAAAGCACACGAGCAGTTATTACGAAACTACAAGCTACAAAAATGCAAGCGGAAAAATCTGAAAAGACGATCTGGATAGCTTTAAATCAGATACTGGCTTCAGTGTTTTGTCTATTGTAGTCAGTGTGACAGCTCTCTCTCTCTCAGAAATGGCACTTGATAGCTTTCACCAGTGGATTTATAGAGCTCAGAACTTAGTCTGTATTGTTGAGCTCATAAACTGGGCCACATATGATAACAGAATTATCCTTCTGTACAGTAAGAGTGCGGATACTCGTGCAACTGTCTGTCATCTGAGGCCTGCAAGATGCAAAATAGCTTGCGGCTGTGGGTGTCTGATAGACCTCCTTCTTTCTTAGTGCAGCTTTAACTCTACACGGAGAGCGTGTGGGCAATGTATCGCTCTGACCCAAACACACTTTTCCTGCTGACCGACGCGGCGGAGTAGTTTGTGTACAGCAGCCAGCGCGCGTCTCTCATGTGGGGACGTTGTGTTTTGGTGGACACGTTGTCACCTGTGCATTTTATATAATGCAATTTCCTCAACAATCCAGGAAATGAATACAGTTTCATGCAACCGTTAGTGTGAATTTAGTCTGGAAGTGTAATCCCTCAGCTAAACCGTACAGACCATTTCAAGCCCAGCAGCTTTTTCCTCCATGCTGTTTTAAAATTAATAAAGTTCTTATTATGGGCTGAGCAGGTTGAGTTGCATCGGGCTCGTATATAAAGGAGCTTCAATGTAAGGCCATCTGGAAAATACAGATTTTAAAGAGGGTGAGTAAAACTTAAGCACTGCTGCGGGAAACAATTCAGCTAATTGTAAACAGCTGCAGGTGATATCACCCCTCAGACTATAGACAAGCAGCAGCACAGGCACAAAGTCTCGCTGAAGAGCTCCGGATTCAAAGGAAAAGCTTGAGTCTCGTCTGACCTACTGAGGAAAATATAAAGTGTCTGTTTTAACAATAAATGATACCAATTTACTCTGTCCCCAAGTGACAAATGTTTGTTTTTTTTGGGGTTTTTTTTTTTTTTTTTAAAAAGTCATGCATTTGCACTGCAAAGTCCTAAAAAAAAAAAAAAAAAAAAAAAAAAAAAAAAAAAAAAACCCCTGTGAAAAGCCCATTGAATCAAATGAATGTCAAATTCTGCTAAGTGTATGCACATGACAAAACATCTAACATGGCTAATTGCAGATAAGTGTCAGGGTGAAATGGGTTTTGAGCTTAAGATGGTACAAAATGGCGTCATGTGTTTTTGTTATAGCACAGTAGTGATAAAGTCTAGGTTGTCTTGCAAATGTGCTAGAAAACAAGATCTCTGTTAGAACCTGAACATGTTTGTCTGCAGCCTCAGTGTTTGTCGGTACTGAATCATAGCTGCCGTTGAGGTCGGTTAAGAAAGACGGACGTCTTTATTTCATGTAAAAACAAAAAGACACCAGCTACACAGCAGCAACATGCTGGATTTCTTTACTTTATGAATTCAGTAAATTATGAACTTAACACCAAGGGATACTGTGCATCATATAGAGCGGAAACGATGTATTAGTCGATGGAAAATGAATTGGCAATTATTTTGATAACCGATTAATCGTTTTAGGCAGAAATGTAAAAAAAAAAATAACTTACATGTTCCAGTTTTCAAATGTGACTATTTGGTGCTTTTGTTTGTCATATATTATAATTAACAGAATTTTAGTTTTTGAACTGTCCGATAAAACCATATATTTGAGCATGATAACTTGGGAAATTCTATTTTATTCATTTATTTATTTGATAAAAAATCCTTGTTGAAAAAAGTTTGATCAATTCATCGAGAATCTGCAGATTAATGATCAATGGAAATAATTATTCGACCGTCCAAACTGTCCTGAGTCCTTGGTTGGTGTTTTTGGTGACTTCTCCAGTGTTTCACAGTGTGTTCCTGTGTTTGCTTGAACTGGGGTTGTACTGCTTCCAGTGTTGTCCATGTAGTAGTGTGACTGGGCACCATCTTGCGTCCTGAGCAATAGCAGCAGGCTGTTCCATGGCAGCACACCAGCTGCCTGTAGTAGAGAGGGAGAGGCGCTGGGCCGGCCTATTTCAGATTTGGGTCTGTGAGTTATTGACCCTCTTTGATAAACCCCTCTGAATGACAGTGGCATAATTCAGCCTAAAAGTTTGCACTGTCACCGGGATGAGCTAACTGTCTTCCCTGAATATATGGGTGCAATTTTCGAAATAGGTTTATAGCAATTCTTGGGAGAGGAGGGCGAGATAGTGATATTACTGACTTTATCACTGCAGCTGAGCAGCATCTAGCACCTCTCCCCTCTGTATCTCTCTATTCCTCCGCTGTAGAGCAGTGAAGGATCACGCAGCACATACATTGTAGGTATTACTAAAGAGAAAAGAGTCCAGCTCCTAATGGGGGACAGGGAAATGATATGTCTTTATTACAGTAATGCTGTATTATCCACTCTTATCGTAAGCGTGTATACCTGTTTCTTCTTCACCCCCCCCCCCCCGGTTGGATTTTACATTAGGTTTCGTGTCTTATCTGAATGTTTGTCTTCTCCAAAAATGGGTCCTGTACATTTGGTATCTGGATAAGCATTTATGGTGTTTTTTCATCAGATAGGTAATTTTCCCTGAATTAGTATGGATGGCGAGTTTATTATGGTGCAATGAAAGTGTCTTACTGAACTGTTTTCCTTCTCAAAGAATAGAATCTCTGGTCAAATGTGTGATTTTAAGAAATTATCAGCATTTGCCAGCACTTTTCCCGTCCGTTTTATCAATTTTTTCATGATTACTCATCTATATTTATCTGAATAATTTCTACTCGAAATGAGTAATATATAACCACAGTGAATTTAATTTAATAGTAATGGGAGACCTGTTAAGCAATGGGCAAAAATAATGAGTCACCTTGTCTATAAACTGCACCTTTATTCACACCACTTTTTTCTCAGTCGGGCTGTATTTGCGTCTGTGTAATATGAACAGCTCATTGTTGAAATCTCACTGAATCTTTTTTTTTTTTTTTTTTTTTCATTCATGTGTCGAGACAGAATCTAAAACCCGCAAGAATCTAATATACTGAGCCCAGTATAGTGCATCCTATAAATTGATTTTGACCCAGCCTTTGAACAAAAGGAACACTGTTGCATTGCCATCCACGGCTGATGCCACTCCCTCTTTGGCTCACACTGAATACTCTCCTTTAATAGTGTGATGGGTGGTAGCTGGCTGACAAAAAAGTGGCTTATTTAGTTGGTTGAGGAGAGGTAGGCTGAGCGAGGATGGGGTTTCTCTGACTGGCACCGATCAATCACTCTGTGAGGGGAAGCTAATGAAGCAGGCTATGGTTTATTAAAGGGTAGCAGAGAAAAGATTACTGCGGGGCCTCAGCTTCCCAGAAGCCCAGTGAAGGAGGATACAGTGGACCTCTAATGGTTAGAGGCTAGCCATAAAGCAATCAAGGTGTTTTCTCTAAGCTGGCACCTATAATGTGAACTGGGTCTGCATACAGATAGTTTAAAAAAATCTGTCTTTTTTGGCAAAAGTGAAAGAGGAAAATAAACAGCGCTGCTAAAAAATGCTGCAGGTTTGGATGCAGATGTACAGTTTGATGGCAACGGGCCCAACACGTATACAAACAAGCAATGTTTCGCAACATCTTTGACCACCGCGAGTTATCCCCTTGTGTTACTTTTTGGAAATATGATCCTCATTTTACGTTCATGGGGTGAAGTCTGTAAAATAACCTTATTCTGGAAAAAAAATACGAGCACATTGAAAGCAAGGCACTCACCGAGACAGTTTGAAAGACAAATGAGTAGCAGGGGAGTGAAAAATGCAAAGCAGATGTTTTTCTCACCGTTTTTAATGGCAGCGAGACATTACTGATGCCATTACAGAGACCTTTTATGGCTTCTTTTAATCCCCTGGCCTGCCTGAGGAAAGAAAGCCCTTGTGGTGCAGAGTAGCCTCTTTACTTCAGAGCAACAATTTGAACCCATTTCCAACTCACTTCCCTAATCTGCCACAGGGTTTTACATGGCTTCCTTTGTAATTATTCTGCCCTGAAATCAAAGGTAAAGAGGCATTAAAATACACCTCTTAGGTAAACATATGCTGCTCATCACGTAAGGCATGACTCAAAGTGTCTGTTGTAAGTACAAATAAAAATAAAAGTTCCAAAATACTGCGGCGAGGAGGGCTTTTTTTTTCTTTTTTTTTTTCTTCATTTTTTTCCCCTGGTGCAACTTATTTAGGTCATTTGGTTGACATTTTCAAACAAAAAAAAACAAAACAAAAACCAATCACTGACGATGTGATCCAATAAGTACCTTGCAACTGTAGTTCCACGTTCACATTTGGAGTGCTAGATTTACATGCGGTGCAGTGTTCGCTGTCTGCTTCCTGCATCAGACCTAACCTGTAAAGCTCAGAGGAGCACTTACAGGGGTCTGCTTAGGGGCTAAAAATGAGGAGGAGATGAACTATATGGCTCCATCCCACAGTCCAGCCGACAGTATATCAGCGGAATCGCAGCCGCTTGGGCGTGTGTGTGTGAACGCTCTACTCGTAAATATCTCCCCCCAACCCCTCCCTCGCGCCACCCCAAAGGGGGCCTCTCTGATGGTGATGGCGAAAGGATGTCGCTGTCTGGGTGATTGAGTGCTGCTGGTCCTGGCCCTGGGCACATCCCTGCGCTCCGAGCCCAAGTGGGAGGCCCACCGCTGAGCGCTGGCCTGAAGGGACTAGCCTGAAGGCGAGCAGCCGCACAGCAGCAGGATGTGCCTCTCCTTCTGTCTCTCTGACACAAGAACACCGACTTAGTGCAACTGCTGTTAACAGGACGCGCGATGGAAAGTGTTAAATCAGCTGAATATTTCCATCCCCGATGTTTTTTTTTTTTTAAATTTAAATTCACTCTATATGTCACGCATTCATTTCTATACGTTAAATCCGTGTGAACTAGCCTTATCTGAACTCACGCCCGATCTCTCTAAGTCTTCGTCTGTCTCGCTCACCCAGGAATCTGAAATAATCAAGGCGCAGTAATTAGCCTCACTTGCTGCATTGTAATTGGGGGCAGAGGGAGGTTGCTCATTCTATATTTTTTCCCCCCCCTGTTTGATAATTGCAGACTTTAGCGTGCCCTCTGTTTTAATTTTTTTGATCCTCCTAAGCTCGCTCCCATAGATGCCGATGCTATTTTAATGCAGTGGCTCTTGTGCCTTTCATCAGTCATCCGAAGCTCCAGCGTTTTGAGAGAGGGGAGAGTTCATTTTGGAAACCCACTGTCTATTCCCTTTTTGGGTTTCAGCGCCGTCAGCCTTCCCACTGCCTCCACCATGAGAGCCTTGACACTGTCCAGGTCCGTCCTACTTGGCAAGAGGGAGAGCTACAGAGAAAGGCAGAGTTTATTTCCTGTTCTTGTGAATCATATATCAGTACAATTCCCCTCTGTGCTGTTTGGCAACGGCGGAATGACGGGTGTCATTTATCATACGGACTGAAAGAGGCTGTGGGAAAAGGGATTTGAATTCTTCTGGAAGTGTGTGGACTCTCCTTAGTGGTGAATCATTAAACGGAGGAGTTTTTCAACAGGGATATGAGTAACTCCGTGCGCTGGTACTTTGTTCCTGTGTTTCACTGGCTGGCTCAATCATTAAATGTCTCAAAAATAAGATTTACTAGTTTTATATAAATTGTGAAGGGACATGGCATTTAACTTGTAATTGAGGATTTTGCCCTGCTGAATCCATTAAGTCGCTCTTCAGTTTTCGGTTTGATACAAGCTCCATGGTCATGCTTTGCGCAAATTCTATTTAAGCTCATTTGAATTTACACATTTGATTAACACTGCATTTGTCAGCTTCTTGTTGTCCTGCTAAGTGATGACATTTTCATCTTCACTATACAGTTATTTTCTGCTCTCGGTTATGTTGACTGGTATTTAAGATTGTGCTTTATAAACATTTTGTGTTCCTTTTGGATTTTTCTTTTCACTTGTCAGGGACGGTTACTATTTCCCACACTTTGAATTGTGTGATCAAAGAAAACGACTTTTGATAGTCTGTCACCAGCTCTTCAGCTGCACTGGCAGAAATAAATGTGTCAAGCTTTAACATATCCTCACAAAAAAACATACTCCTAACCCCTGCTGCTCTAATTGAGTGTAACTCCCAGAAACCTGTGAACACACATGCAAAACTGAGTAGATCATAAATCAGGCTTCTATAGACAGCCACCCCACCCCTGCCAGAGCCTCCCCAAAGGAACTACTGGTTTCCATGAGCTGGCTGGAAATCAACCTTTCCTTTATGATATTTTTGTACCACCATCCCACCATTTTGCTTCTTCCTTTTTTTTTCTTTTTTTTTATATATATCTGAAAGTTAGTTGAAGTCCTCATCAAATGAAAAGTGTCAATAAGGTATTGTATAGGGAAATGTGGCTGGGTGTGTTTCAGCTGTCAGCAACTGTTAGCTGTCTCTCATGTGCAGATCACAAAGTTAAATGTGCTGTCAGCAAGTCCTCCGCTAGAAATAGACGTGTTGAGGTTAGCCTGAGAAGCACCGCCACCCCCTGCTGCCCAGTAGAATGTAGATCCATCAAATAATGTGAACACATATCAAATCTGAGCGTAAAGGTGTAATGGAGCACATTTTCAGGTTTCCAAGGTGTTGGAATCTGCTATGAAACAAAACCCTCCAAAGCTACCGTCGGTGTGTCTTTATCTCTCCAAGACTGCATTAATAACACATCTGATGTTGATGTTATTTGGGGAATATTTAGTTGTGAGGCTACAGCAGTGTGCAATGCAGAGGTCTGGACTGCCTTCCTTCTTACAGAGAGTTATATCTTGATGTTTTCTGAACCTAAGCTCTTAGTGCGTGACCTCTCCCAGAGGCCCAGAGTCCCGGGCCGGTATCTTGACATGTTAGGCTGCCACCGCCTGCTAAAGAAGAGTGTAGATGCCCCTGAGGTAAATGAAAACATTTGGTTCTTGCCAGACCTGTTCACATCTCAGCTGGGCCACATGAGCTGGCAGGTGACGCGTGTACAGAGGAGAATCGGAGACCGCAGCGGTGGCCTAGTTCTTTTCTTCCACATAGGCCACGCAGGCCACAACCCAGAAACACAGATGAAAATGTTCTTGGCTCACAACACACTGCGGTGAAACTGACAAAGACTGACCTGCATCCAGGTGAAATGCAGGCTGTATATTAGCCATTTAATGCTTGGGAATTAGTTTCATGATAGCATAGTGCTTCTTGTTCTTCCCTGTAATGTCTTACTTTTATAAAATCCCATTGTTAGTGAATTTAGGGGTTCATTCAGTGGCTGTGCATTCCTGATCATCCTCCTTTTTTGTTCCGTAATTTTCAGAAATAGACTTGACATTGTGTCACCATCTCATATCAACATCTGCAATTACCAGACAATCCACTCTCAAGTCCCATGGGGGAGTATGATTGCAATTAAAAGCGCGGGGCAAATGTTAATTAAGTAAACTACTCGAAACTGGAAACAGCGAATGTTTTAAATGTTTTTACTTTTAACCTTGCACTTCTTTTTCACTTCCATTTATGTTCGCAGCCTAGTGCAAATTAAAGTCCAATTTTAGAGACGCTATCAAAATTCTTTTTCTTTTTTTTTTTTTTTTTTCACATTCCCTGGTTAAGCTCAGAAATATTTTAGAACATTTACAATTAATTAAATACAACACAAATTTAAAATATATATATTTTTCACTGCGTGATTCACACCCACATTGGTAAATGTTTTGATGTTCTCCACTTGACTTGAAGACTTGTAGTGGATAACACTGCGGTTCATCGGGTTATTAAATCAGAGGGAATAACAGGCCAACTTCTGGCCATTCTCGTGATTGATGAGCCAAGCTTTATTTGCTGAGGCGGTGTGTTTGTTCCTGTGTAATTGTCTACCAGATGGCTAAGCTAACTGTTCTTAAATGCCTTCAGACCTGCAGGGGTCCTGGGTCTTAACATTTTCCCTGCTAATGACATTATGCCTGCAAACATCTCATAGTTTATTTTTCTCTTTGCTGTTTTGATCTCTAATGTTCAGGATCAAAATGGCTTTGCAAGGCATTTAGTTCAAATTATTGCCTCTGTACGATTCTGTTTTTAATTTGTTCAAAGTAGATGTTTTGAAGTTGCTCTGTTGGTGAACTCCTTTTGCTAAAATGAGTCTACTCGAATTTGAAGGGAGATGAGAGAGAGAGTGTGTGTGTGTGTCGGGGGTGGGGGTGGGGTGGGGGGGGGGGGGGGTAGAACTCCACTCTACCTGTGAGGAGTCAGATTGGAGGAGAAAATGGATCTAGGTGGCAGTGCGAGTCATCAATCACAGCCCCTCAAGGGGAGCTGCAGCTAAAGCTGCTCTGAAGTGCTATCTGTCAGCTGCTCCGATCCAGCCGGGGGACCAGAGAGGGGCCATATCGCCACCCATCAGCTCATACCCAGCACACAACTGCCATGTAAACATGCGCAGGTGCTCATGTCAAAATAACCCCTGTCCCAGTTCACGAGGTTTGCGCATATTTCCACAAATGGTCAGTCCGCCTTCTCATTTGTGAGGACGTGTCCTCCATGTTTTTTTTGTTTTTTTTAGAAAATACCTCCGGATGCTGCAGTTCCTGTAATAGCTTTTTGATTGTTAACAGCGTTGGGTGGTTTATTGTAATTTAAAAGTGAGTGTACTGTTTCTCCTGCTTTCCCCCGTCCCTCCCATCCCAATGCAGAATAAAGCCACCAAGTGCTTCTCCGCAAATGTCGAGCCGCGTCTGTCGATACCTCTCAAGATGGATAGTTGTTCTGCATGCTTATTGATTCGGCACAGGCCAGAGATATAAGTATCATTTGTCATTTCTGGAATTATTTGGAGTCCTAGTTAAAACCCAGAGTGGAGGGGGAGATGGCCATGCCTTGGGGGGGGGGGTTGGTAGTCGTTGGGGGAGTAGCGAGTTGTCTGAGCTTTGATGAATGACTGCACGGGTTTTTGGTTTTTACTGCGAGCGCCGGGGCCCTTTAGCTGCTATTTGCTTTCACCATGATCCAAGAAAAACAATGCGATGGGTCCAAGGACTGAGCAGCATCGTCCTGTCATGTAGCGTAACACAGCGAGCAGGGTGGTCCAGGCAGAAGAGTCAGGAGGAGGGTGGGCCGTGGACACTACATGTTGCTCTTCCAAAAGACCCAGTGGGTTGCAAGCCGTCCCGCTGCTCTGTGGTCCCAGCTGAAGGCCCCGACACACATGCTATGAATTTGAATATTTACCATCCAGAATCTACAGAGTAACAACAAACAGATTTTTCTTGTTTTTAATTTTAAAAGAGCATGCAATGGGGAAGTGGAGGGATTTTTTGGTAACAGTAGCTCCAGCGTATCCCCTGTGACTTTGATTATGTCCTGTTTTGGGCACCAGGCCAGCAGCAGAGCTGGCTTCATTACTGTATGGATCATCTTTTAAGACCATTTAAGATCAACGAGAGCTATTGTCCAGTAATGACAAAGACTTTGAGAAGTTCATTACACTCAAACCCTTTTGATTCATTCACCTGAACAGTCAGTTTCACTCTTACAGGTTTTCTTATTTTCTTCTTCTTCTTTTTGGATAGAATTATATTGTTTCATTTTTATTTTCAGAAATGACTTGAAAGTTGAGTCAAAGCGTTTTTTTTGGAGTTTGGTGAGGAAAAAGTGTTTAACACGGGAACATGTTTAACAGCAACAAAAGAGAAGAGAAGAGAAACCTCAGACACGTGAATGACAAGTAATTATTTCCCTTGTCCATCAAACTGTGTTTTGATGCAAGGATGCGATCAAACATGATATTAACAACTTCAAGCCTTCAAATGAAAATGATTCTGAAATCGTGTGAAGCCTGAGTGTGAGCTTTTGTGTTCCCCTGCATGAATCATTCATAAACATGCACAAACACATGAACACACACACACACACACACACAAACACACTGGGCAGGGCAGGCTTTTGCCTGACCAATATTATTGCCACAGCTTTTCAATGCTCGATGACCATTGTGTATTCATTTCCATTTTAGCTTGCCAAAATGTCTTCTCACAGCAGGAGAGGGATGGAGAGAAAGAGGGAGCGACAGCTTTGTGTGTCTTTCAGTTTTTGTCGGTGAATATCCCCACACGCAGTGGGCTGACCGACTGCCCCCAGTCTCCCTGCATAGCCGTCAAACAGGACGGTGCACCGGGCCTGCTGTATTTTCATCACTTGCCCTTTCTCACATGGCCAGAGCAGGATCACTGTATCCTACTCTCGAGTACAAAGAATCGCCTCATTATTAGCAGTTTTTTTTTTTTTTTACATTGTGCTGCAGAAGCTTCCTGCACAAGTCTCACAAACCAGGTTTTAGGAAATATATATATAAAGCTTGAATAATTTAAAAACAATTATGGTGATACGCTGCGAGTATTAATTTAAACATGTGCTTGCGACAGTGTGTCATGAAAGAGAGTAGTTGCATTAGTAGGGCAGTCTTCTCCATTTTGTTTGCCAGAGCAGTGAGAGGACAGACAACAGAGGCCCTGCTTAATCCCTTCGGAGAACTAGTGCATGAATTGATATATCCTCCTCTCCCTCCGTCTCTCTCCCCTCGTGCTAATGTCTTTCCTAGAACTTGAACAAACAGCCTGTGAGTGTAGGACACATAAGACAGATGTTTAGGATTACTTTCACCTCATTGCTCTATTGTGTGCACTTTAAGGGAGCTCAGCTGATGTGGAATGCCACTCATTCAGGCTCTCTGCTCCTACAGGGCTCCCCCTGTTTATCAAAGTGCCATCTGCACTCAAGACAGAACAACACAATTTTTAAGAGCAGGATGTTGGGAAAAATGATTCAACGGTTCTTGTTTTTTTTTTGTTTGTTGTTTTTTTTTTAAAGCAAAAAAAAAAAAAAAAAAAAGAATCTAATATTGCTCTCTTGCTAAATGTTTAATGGTGTTTTATAGGTTAAAACCAACATGGTAACCTCTGTAACTGGAGATTATTGCTGTTTAATTTTCCTGTGTACAAAAAAAAGAAAAATGTTCTTTCCCTTTCTCCCTGCCTCCTTCTCGTCTCAGTTTATATATCTGTGTTTACAGATGTAGAAACAAATGGGCCAGACCCACATTGATATTGTTGAGGGGTGACATTATCTTTTAGCAGAGCACTTATCTAATCTGGCTGCTGTGGGAAGCTGAAGGAAGTGGCTATGGGACAGGGGCCGGGGATACTGCATCTTTAATTACCATTGATATCGCAATAGCGAAGAGAGGGGATGGAGGAGCGTAGCTGGCGGAAGGGGGGAGGGAGGGGGGTGGTGGTGGTGTGTGTGGGGGGGGGGAGTTGAGAGAGGGAGAAGACCCGTGTTCACTTTTTAATTAAGGCTCCGTAGTGTAACTCGTCAATGTACATTATTGGAAGAATGAACGTCAATGCCATTGCTTTTTCTCCCCCTCCTTTATCTCTGTCAATGATTCAAAGACATGATTTATGGTTCGTCTCCGTCTTTCAGGATCATCCATCAAGCGCTGGCTCTGCCGCAGCGCCACCCGTTGTAAATCATTCTGAAAGCCTGTCACTCATTTCCATTAACCGTTCCTCTGTCGCTCTGGTCTCCGCCTCCCTCAACCCCCCCCCCCCCCCCCCCACCCCCCTTCATTCCACCCCTCTCTCCTCCCCCTCGGTGCACAACCTACAGCCACGCAGGGTATCAGTTCCGTTCCGCTGCTTCGTCCGCCTACCTTCTTTTCAATAAATTAACCACTTTCTCCCATGCAATGAATAAAAAGGCTCTGCACTCGTCTTGCAGTCTGCACCTACTCCTCCTCCATTACAGCTGAACACCTTACAAATGTCACGCCGCTGACTCGTAGGCTAAATGAGGATATAGCGCAGAGAAAATATTTTTGTTGCACCGACTTTTACGGTGTCAGTATTTGAACAGCTTTTGATATGTTTGCAGTGTGGCATTAATGAACATACAGTATATCCCACACATAGAGGGCGCCGCATCTTGGTTTTTATTATGTTTCCTTTATTGTAGGCAACTTGAGGCTAATTTACCCCCAAAAAATTGAACACACAATAAAAGACCATGTACCTAGGTGAGACTGTGGTTCACATTGTTTCTTTTATGCATTCATTCTGAAAAGCACTGTATTTAGCTTTAATAGTCAATGGAAACAATATTATACCAGTAATTATTCCATGTAGTAAAAGCACACTAAGTGGGCAGAGCTGCCATTAAACGCTGTTGGTTTTTCTGAAAATTCTACCAGTAGTTTAATTCAGACACTCAAACAATGACTGTAGTCTTTAACCAGTTTTTATAGAAACAGGTCTTATGAAGAGAAATAATTGGCTCAATGGAGTGACTGTCAATCTCTTACAATGGTTGATGTGCCTGCTCTGGGAGCCCAATTCACTGGCTTCTTTTTTCATTCTAATCAACATCTAGATATCAACACAGCAGAATACCCACAAACAGCAGAAAGCCTGTTTTGAGGGGACACTTTCAACTATTGGGTGCCAACACATTTCACTATTTGGGCAGCCATTGTTCTCAGAATGGGCTGTCAAAGTGACAATGCGCAGCAGGCAAATCCAGAAGTTTGCACTTTTCAGAAAGCAGCGGGCCCTAATCATTTCGTGGAGGACACTTGACAACAAATTTGCCATTAAAATGAATCTGAATAGGAGGGAGCAGGGCTGTTTTTGAAGCATTCCTGCCTCCCTTACTGTTGCTCGTCTTGTCCCACAGAGCTCCAGGTTTGGCGGGCTTGCTTCTCTCCCTTTATGCTTGCCATGAAGCAGCCTTTGGTCCCACTAGAAACTGACAGTACCACGCTTCAGCTGCAAATTCACTCTGTAGCCTCATTGTATTTAATGAAGGGAAAAAGTGGCAATCTACTATTAATGAACTTGGAATGTAAAAAAATGCCTCCCTTTGCTGAAAACTGCTTGTACAAGGAAAGCTTTGGCTGGAGCCCATCCAGAATCTAATGAAAGATCCATACAGGGACAGAGCGGGCGGGAAGAGTTAGTGAAATGCAGATTGTTTTAATAGAATACACACAGTCTCTTCCAGCTGCACTATCAGATTCATCTAGGCCTGACCTTGATGGAGCGCTGTTGTTGTTTGGGAGGGCCAGTGTTTAGGGTTCACGCAAAGTTTATGATGCAGGGACTGTATGTACTGTATATACGTCCACTGATCTCAGGGGAGGACTAAATGCTACACAGTCCGTGGAGCAAAGAGTGAAGGTGACTTGCCACTGGCTTTTTCTGATACTATATAATGACGTCCAATTTAATATGGAAGACAATTAAATCCTGGCTATCGCCCTTCGGATGCAAAGCAAAACCGAATCCTATGATGAAGCAAATTTCCACAAAACATCAGGCGACGACTGAATTGGAATTGAAAAGCTTTTTATTTAGTCGGGCTAGTGGGCATGAAAAACAAACGGCACGTTAGGCGAACGGAGGCCATCATACCTTTCACTCAGTATCTCATAAAACTAGAACAAAGGCTTTATGTGTGCAAGGCAGTGGTCCTTTAAACGATGGCCCACTTTCCTCCCCGCTGCCACGCAAACATTCCTGACTGACATTCAATCAGGGAAATTTGAACCAAAGCAAGATGGTCTTTTATTAGTACCGCCCTGTTTGCTCGACTGGTCAGCTCCAATATGCGAAGCGATTTGAGTGGCGTACTGTAAGATGATGGGTTCACTCTCTGATAAGGGTGAATGAGGGGTAAACTGCTATTCTGCAGAAAGGAACCATCAGACCTCATCATGTTGCTCCTGGAGAGCCGTGTCACGGGCTCTTCAGAAACCAAGTGACAGAGCGGCGCGAGGCTGCTCCCCTCCTGCTAGTGGAAAATACACTGGAGCTGAAGCCGCCCTGCTTCTGCTCCGCCAACTGGAACTTTGTATCAGCCAGGGCAGAAAAGATCATCTATAATCTGACAAATATACACTGAGGCTTTTAAGCCTCTTCAGTTGTAACGTAATCCTACATGCTCGCCCAAATTGTTTATATTTACCTTTTCTTGTTTGCAGAAGAGGACAAATAGGAGACATGCTTTGTACAGAATATCTTTAACTGCTTATACCAAATGGCACAATACAGCTCGTTCAGCAGCCAGCTGTTTGTTCACCCAAATTACAAAAAGAAAAAACACAAACCCATATGTTATCACTTATCTTTGGTGGTATCTAGCCATGCAGATAGTTTGGAGATATCAGCTGCCTCCTCAGTACAGCGACATTTTTATTTGGAGCTTACAGATTTGCAGTTATATAAAAACGCATTCAGACCATTTACTTTAAAAAAGTGTCGATTGTACGATTTAAGTAAAATTCCTGAGGTATTATCAACAAACTTTTAAAAGTATTAAAAGTAAATGTCGTCATTATGCAGAATGGCTCCTGTCAGCGTTATGTAATTGTATTATTGGGTCATTATTATTGCTGCATTAACATGTAAGCGGTACTTTAATTATGTAGTTTGTTGAGGTAGAGTATTTTAACTGCTTCATATACTACTGAATAATTCAATCTATAACATGTCATATTTTATAAACTAATCGCATGTTTTATATGAAATGTTAATGTGAAAAGGACCGTGTAGCTACAGCTGTCAAATAAAAGTGATACAAGTACAATATTTCCCTCTGAAAAGTAGTGGAAGTGTAAAGTGACACAAAATGGTAGAAATAAATTGTACTTAAGTAAAGCACTTGAATAAATGTAGTTCAGTTACTTTCCACTGCAAATAATAAAACAAAATCTCAGACTCAAAACCTGGACTAATAAAACCAAAACGATCCACATTTCCATATACACGCTCTGGTCACTTTCTTAGGTACAATCCAGTACAGCCTAGCCATACGTTCTGTATTTAAGAAGATGATAATTATGGTTAACATTTTCTGGGAAGCAGTATTTCAATGATGTGTTTATTATAAAGTAACGTGATGGTAAACTGAGGTCCCTGTGTGGCCACTGAGTGTATATGTTTTTGTAATTTGGGTGAACCAACCCTTTAAAGAAATGTTTCTATCCATGTATATAATAATATCTTGTACCCAGCTCACAAATATCCACCTGGCTTTGCTGGACTGGTAAAGGTCTATGAGACAGGATGGGCATGTTGTGTGTATAATTGTCTCTGCCGGTGCTGATAGGGGACCATTTTGGTGAGATGCAACACCAGGCATCTGCATGTGATGTGGCGTCTGTGGCACGTTCAAAGTGATGACTTAGGTGCTGTGGTGCGGATTGCGATGCTCTCCCACCGCTCTCTTCCAATTAGGCAGCGGGCCGACTGATGCGTCTCGGAGCAGAAGCTTCTAGTAGGCATCAAAAGGAGCAGCGTCGCTCGGTGACATCACGGAGGGAAGGGGCTCCTGGAGCTTCACGCAGGGCAATCCGATGTGGCTCAGTAATGTCAGGATTAGCGTACATGCAAAGACAGACTTTTGTATCATTGCATAAAAGACCCCCAATAGCTCAAGCTAAACATTCTCAAAGGCCGTGTAGCTCAGGATGACTGCCTTCGGTTATCTCTTTTTTTTTTTTTTTTGTTTATTGCTGTGTTGATCGTGCATTTCAAAGTTCTCTGTGTTTTTAGTTAACAGAATGTTGGTTGTGAAAACATTTTTTGATTAATTGCCATAATTATTGTGATCATTTTTGCCCAAATGAACAGCCAGATGGCAGGATATGGTGTCATATTTGCGATCTTCTCATTAATCTGGCTCTAGGTCCATCTGAGCACATTGTGCCGTTTGCTGTGTTCACAATCTGTCCTCAAGTTGTCCACGTCTTTTTTTTTTGAGCTGCAAGTTTTTATTTGATTATATTAGTCTATAAAATATTAAAGTTGAGGGCGTATGAAAGCAAGGCATTTATCTGCATGAATAGCTTGTGTTTAGTGAAGTAAGTAATGCGCTTTAAGTAACATCTCCTTCATGCATACAAAAATTAACATGAGTGTTTCCGTCTCATGGTTTTGTAGTGAAAGCCTCAGAAAGATCCAACAAAACCACTTTGCGGTGGTTCGTGGCTGCTTTTAAACCCACTTTTCCATTATCTAACCTATGTATTGTCCTTTCTTTTGTCTTTACCAGAGTGTTTAACACAATGCTGGCAATAACATGTGATGATATAGACTCGGTTACAGTGTCTCTGCAGAGTTTTGAAGTCTATTAAGGGCGTCATTTAAAAGTGTTGGAATGAAATAATGGGCCAGGTGGGAACTAACGACGCATTCCTATTTAAAAGCGAGTCAAAAACTATTTAATTCTGTGATATCAATTAACCTCCAGACACATTTTGTCAAAGGGAGCAGTCTGAATGTGATTGTTCTCTATTTACTCTGCAGTGTCCTTGGGCTCGGGGAGACTGTTTCCTGACAGGGAACAATGAAGAGAGAGGTGTTTACAGATCTTTACAGATGGCTCCGGGGCTCAGAATTAGCTCTTCACAATATCTCATGTGATTCAGTTCAGACTTAACTTCAGATGTGTCATCAAGACTATCATCAGGATGTCTGACAATGTATCCGTTTGATCTTGACGTTCACCGCTCACAGAGTCAGTCAGATATCACTGTCAAATATTAAACCTTGTGACATGTGTGTCTCGTTCTAATGATAGCTCGCCGAAGAAAATCACAATCTCAATCATGCGGGCTTTTTTCGAAAACACGCCATCCTGTTTCGAACATTGCGAAGAGCTTCGCAACTTTGGAATTATGTTTTGTACACCATGTACTTTTTCACCGACATTTCACACCTATTTATAACAACAGATGAGCGCGGTGACTAAGTGTTTTTAGATTTACAGACACAATTAATTGGGCACGCTGCTTACATGTGAGTGAAAACAGATGACGGTTACTGAGACAGCCTAGAGATTGTTCAATGATCCTGACCTGCTCTCTGCCTATCTGGCAGTCCTTCCTTTTTTCTTTTTTTCTTTCCTCCTCTTTTTCTTTTTTTTCTTCTTTACATGGCATAAATCCGGGAGATGAAAATGTCATGGAGCAGGTTCATTTTGCAAAGAGGTTTTGATTGCCATGCGCGTGTAATTGATTGTTCCAAGGACAGGGGGAAATCTAGAAATGTCATAACAGTCCTGCTTAGGTTGGTCCCACCACAAGGCAATCAATGAGAAGTAAAAAGAGATATTGATTTGCGAGCAGCAAAAACTGTAGCTTGAGACAACCGGAGAGCGCTGGGGAAAGTGGCACAGACGTGCAGACCTGTCACTGGCACCTATGAATTACCCAATCTTCTCTGAAGATAGTGTTACCTCGGATACTCACAAAGTCCTACGCTGGGTATTGCAGCTGTCCATTAGCTAAGCTCCTCAGCCTGCTAACTCTCTCTGGCTTGTCAGATTAATGAAGGAAATGTTGACCTTCCAAGGGATAAATGTTGATGTTCTCAAATTTACAAAAGTTCCTGCTGACATGTTAACATTGGAAACAGAATGCCCTTTTACAGCTGGCACACACATTTCTAAAAGTGATTGACACATTTTGAATCGACTCACTTACACAAGGGAGAGGGGATTGTACTCTATGAAGATGCTAATGCTTAAAGTTGAGTTGTAAATATGATGTCATGTAAGCCTTTAGCACCATTAGAGTTGGACAGCGGGCTGCCACGAATGTCGCAGTATATGTAATCTACTATTTCCTATGCAGTTAGCTGGTTTCTCTATGTAAGGGAAAAAGCCGTTTGGCTCAGAAATAGGCTTCTGTAAATCCAGGCCTTGCTATGCCAAGAGTCTGCTCTAACGGATAAAGGTTATAAACACTTCAACTGCCTGATTTATGATGGACACCTCAGGTTTTTTGACCTTTGCATATCTCTGTCTGAAGATATAAATTTGTAGTGACACAGATTGGAGGCTTTACAGCAGTTTATGACATGCTAAATCTCAGGCAAGGCATGCCAGCCTCTTGTTTTGTAAGGCTAGTTAGACTGGGTGTTGCCTTGCTTGGACTCCCAGACAACATTTTCAAAGCAGGCATTTCCTATTTTCCCATGAAAAAATGTGCCTGAGAACAAGCAATTGCTGCTCTTCACTTTCGGTTTACACGATGATGCACCAGTTCATACACTTTGAACAATGATGTTTGATGAGGCGTAGCTGCAGTTTGTTCCGTACTCTCGACAGACTTTGTTTTTAATAACATAAGGACTTTTTGCGAGGTGTTTTCTGTTGTGGCGTTGCCCTTGAATCTGATCTTGTGTGAAAGAGCAATGCAGCTTTGGCATGGCGGCAGTACTGTGGTAGACCAAGAGCTGGTAAAGCACGGTTACAAATGGTGTGAGAAGCGGAGTTAGACATGTGGGTATCTTGGAGTGATCCCTGCCAGAAGGTTAATTGGTGCCTCTGGATGTCTGCTACTTAGGGCATCTGATAGAAAGGCGTAGAACAGCAGGAAGGGCAGCTGTTAATCTCTGTCAATTCCATCCTCAAATACCACGATAAGACGCAAACATTCACATTAAAATTGATAGAACTACATGTAAGTGGTCCCTTTTCAGGAAAACAGTACTTAGTCTTTGTGAAAGGCACATTTATCTTACACATAGGGCCGGTGAAGCTGAACTGCATGCATTGGAGAATTTTAGGTTACATAAAATATGCAGGAAATAGCCTTTACATGATGGCGCACACTAGGATTGAGCCATTTCTCACTGGACTGGAAAAATGCTCATCTCCCCACTTTGGCGTGCGTTCTTCCCAGTCCCTCAGTTTTAGTGACGACTTTGAAGAGAGAGGACATCAACTTGGAGCTTGTCATAGCCATTGGTGTTCTCCTTCACTGTGAATACTATATATAAGACTATAAATAAAACATTCCTCTGTGCTCTTGACAACTCTCTCCTTCAGCATCAAGGGTGTTTTGGAGGCCATCACCGATCTCGGTTGGCCAATCAAACCACCTCTCTTGCGGTGGATCAAGGTCACAGCACATTGGGGCTCTTGGGTGTGAGTGTGTGTGTGCAGGCTCTTGTTCACGAGGCCCCATTCTCCATGTTTGTTTTGAAAGTCCGAATCCCATCTCCATCCATTAGCTGGCAGGCAATTCACCTCCAGGGTTTCTCTTGAGGCACTTGTGAAATATTGATAATGAAAAAAAAAAGAAAGTCTTATTTTCAGAAGAAAAAAAAGGGAAGACATTCTATGGGGTGCCCAGTGTGGGACTCCTGAGTGCTCGGCTTCAGCCATCCCCCTCATAGAGTGCCCTCTATTCAGAAGAGAAATATTAACCACATGAAATGCACAAGAGCCTGGACAGGGCTGTTATGCCCTATTCATATTTAACTCAGAGCACATCTGCCACGTCTCTCCCAAAATGCACATTTCCCAGCACGACTATGAGGCTGAAAATATCTTAGATATGTGACAACACTGACAAACTCCATTTATTGCAGGATGTCTTCAAAAGATATGCAAACATTGGTCGTGATATTGTTGTGTGGGTTGCCGGATGTTTAGATTTTAAATAATCTGAAATAGTTATTGTCAGAAAGGACACTTTAATCTTCTGTGGCTGTGTTCATATTATGTTGAGCAGACCCTGCAGCCACGTGAAAAACCCTCTATGCTGAGTCAGAGTGTCGGCTAATTGGATGATGGGAACTATGTCAATTAGAAATACTGTTGTTTAATTATCTGTTAATTGAAGCAATAATGTTTGTGCTCTATGAGTTGGGAGAATGAACAGGTGAATAATGAAAGAACTAATTGCTGTTTATGAGACTGTCAGGGAAAATATAATGACGTGACAGATTGCCAGTCATTTTTAGAATCTTTTTTTTTCTTCTTTCTTTTAATGGTCTAGTTTTAACACTGATAATTGAATCAGCTTCATCACCAGCATGATCAACATCTTTATCAGCATCACCATTCACTATTGTAACATGTTTGTATTTTGCTAATGGCTGCATGTCTTCTGAAGTTGTATTTTCTCATCTCTTTTCAGTCGATCCTTTTTTATATATTGATGGAGAAATGCACAACATTAGAAATATCTGCGTTTTAGTTGAGACATTCCTCACACGTGGCTCCAGGGAAGCTGAGACATTATCCAGAAACAGAAGGCTTACATTTTCATTGCTGTTTTGAGGCATCCATAATCACTATGGAATAGGTAATTTACAATAACACTTAGCAGGGCGCAGAAGAATCAATTTCCTTTTGTCACTCAGACGCCAATGATTGTTGTAAACATCTCAACTTGAGGCCAGAAAAACCTTGGACACAGCACTAAGTCAATGGCCTGTCGTGAATCACATGGTGCTGTTACACCGGCAGCAGTCTGTTAGTAAAGACATTATGTCCAGCTATACTGTCCAACCTCCAACCTCCCAAGGCACAAAGCAGCCACCATTATGTTGTCTTATATGCCGTCTGTGACTTCTCACAAAAAAACCATGGACTCTTTAAACTGCTGTTACACAGTATGTTTTAATGTCATTAATCTCCATGTCTCTTCCTTTTCTAGTGTACATGCCTGATGAAGACGGTGTTCTTCAGGATCCCATTACTGAGGAAGACGCCGAGAACGACACTCAAACTGAAGAGGAATGCTCAGAGAAGACCAGCCCCAAAGTGTCCGAGGACAGAGAGCTAGACAACAAGAGCACCAACACTTATAGCAACCAGAACTCTCCCATTAGTGTCCTTTCCAATCAAGAGGCAGAGTTGGAGTCACGCCTTAGTGACACCAGTGACAGACTCTCAGACTTCAAAACCTCCTCGCCACCAGAGAGCCAGAAGGATGACAAAGGCCGCAGCTCCAAACATAAAGAGGAGATGGGTGGCAGCTTGGAGAAGATGAGGGCAGCCTATGCAAACTTTCTCTCTGATTCCTACTGGACGGGGATAGGGATGGACTTGAAAATTGGCAAAAACACCAGCAAAGCCAACTGTGACAGCACCAACGGAAGCACCAAGAATGAGTTTGATTGGCACCAGGATGCACTCTCTAAGACCCTGCAGCAGACACTCTCCCCAAAGCCTGCATTGAAACCTAACCTCTTTAGTTCTGTCCACTTGTACAGGCAAACCACCAAACCCTGTGGCTCAGTGTTCACAGGAGCCAGTCGATTTCGCTGTAAGGATTGTAGCGCAGCTTATGACACTCTAGTGGAGCTGACAGTCCACATGAGCAAGAGTGGACACTACCAGGACAACAACCACGGCAAACAGAGTAATTCCTCCGCTTCGTCCTCGAAATCTAGGAAACGAAATTTGCATGATATGGAAGGAAAAGAGGATGCACAAAAAGTTTTGAAGTGCATGTTCTGTGGCCACTCTTTTGACTCGCTCCAGGACTTGAGCGTCCATATGATCAAAACTAAGCATTACCAAAAAGTGCCTTTAAAGGAGCCAATCCCAGTACTCACACCTAAATTGTTGCCACCAGCAAAGAAACGGGCCTTTGAGACGGTGAGACCTTGCTCCCCTGACTCTACGACCGGTATATCTGGCTACACTGAGGCACAACGGGCCGCAGCCATTTCAAATGCTAACAATAATCGCTACGGCTATCAGAACGGAGCGAGTTACACGTGGCAGTTTGAGACATGCAAGTCTCAGATTCTTAAATGCATGGAATGTGGGAGCTCCCATGACACCCTTCAGCAACTCACTACACATATGATGGTTACTGGACACTTCATCAAAGTCACAAACTCGGCCTCTAAAAAGGGAAAACAGTTAGCACTTGACCCCCTGGCCATAGAAAAGATCCAGGGTTTAGCTGAGCCTGCTGCCAGTGACACCGAGGGAGAAAAGGTGTCTCCAAAAATCCCTTCCCCCGGGAGCAGTGACAAGGATGGCCAGGGGGAAGGTACATCAGACAAAATGGAAGAAACTGAAACTAAAGATGACAAGCAAGAGAGTGAGGATCAAAAGGCAGGCAATGGGGCTTTTAAGTACCCTTATCTCCGTGAGGAGGATCTTGAACAGGACTCTGGAGGAGGAGGGGACATTCTTAAATCTTTAGCCAACACAGTGGCCTCTGCCATCAATAAAGCTCAAACAGGGACACCAAGCTGGAGTGCCTATCCGAGCATTCACGCTGCCTATCAGCTCTCCGGCATCATCAAAAGCGCCCCTCTCTCTGCATCTCCCCCTACTCAGCTAAAGCAGACATTTAACCACAAACTGAGACAGATTGCCCCAAAGGGGAAGTCATACCACGGTGCTGTGGGAGTTGAGGCTCCCCAGGGACAGCATCAAAATGTGGACATCAAAAAAGAAAAGGTTGGCATTAGCGATGGTAAAGAAAGTCAGAATACTAAGTTTGATCTGGTGGAGAATGATGACAGCGATTGTCAGGATGATTCCTCTTCCTCTTCAAAGCTTGATGCAGACTGTATGAATGAAGGGAGTGAAGCGATCAAAGGGAAGTTGAGCCCAGATTTCTCTGACAGAGGCAAGACACCGAGCCCCTCTGCCAGCAATGGACGCAGCACTACTTCAGAGCCTCTCAGTGACACTCCAACTCTACTTGGCATAAACCCTCTTAGTGCACTGCAGTCAGTTCTGAACAATCATCTGGGTAAAGCAAATAAGCCCAATAACTCAAGACTGGATAAACTATCTTCTCACACCCAGTCTATTTTTGCTGACATTAACCGAAGTAGTGAGAAACAAGCTTTAATGCTTGGAAATGCGATAAGAAAAAGGCCTGATAACCCCTTTCTCTTTGTTAATGATGACCAACCAATAGACCTGACAAAATCTAAACACAGCAAGTCAAGTTCCTCGGTACTCCAGCCCTCCACCCCGATGCCACAGAAATATGCTCTGTCCGACATAGCAGATATGGTTAAAGTTCTTCCAAAAGCCACAACGCCAAAATCCTCCATACCGTCAAGGATCCCGACAATGAAACTGGAATCGGATGTCAGACACTTTGAGGATGTGTCTGCCGAGGTGTACTCCGTCCACAAGCGTAAAGGCAGACAGTCAAACTGGAATCCTCGGCATCTTCTCATCCTGCAAGCTCAGTTTGCCTCCAGCCTCTTCCAGACCTCCGAGGGGAAATACTTACTCGCAGACCTCGGCCCTCAGGAACGGATGCACATCTCCAAGTTTACCGGATTGTCCATGACCACCATAAGCCATTGGTTGGCAAATGTAAAATACCAACTGCGGAAAACTGGAGGGACCAAATTTCTGAAGAACATGGACACCGGCCACCCAATCTTCTACTGCAATGACTGCGCTTCCCAGTTTAGGTCACCAGCCGCATTCATTTCCCATCTGGAATCCCATCTCGGGTTCCAAATCAAAGACATGTGCAAAATGCCGGTAGAGCACCAGACGAAGGTAGAGGAGCCAGAACTGTCGAAGGCCCTCAGTGTCAGAGCCACAGAGGCTCTGGTCACGGACGAGGACATTGACTCAAAGTTCAAATGTAAGCTCTGCTGTCGGACATTTGCGAGCAATCACGCAGTCAAACTCCATTTGAGTAAAACTCACAGCAAATCCCCCGACAACCATTCACAATATGTGGAAATGGACAAGGAGTAGTTTTTTCATATTATTGTCACTTTCTTTCTTTTTCTTCCTTTTTTTTATTTTAATACACTGGTCAGATATGTCAACCATTTTTCAATTAGCGTTGTGTAGTGTGCATCATTATGACGTTTAAAACATTTCATGGAGTACAGCAAAGTCACGCTGGTTAGAAATTGTATAAGGAAACACTAAGAGATACTTTTGCACCCTGCTCAAATGCATCACCAGTAATGTAATGTATTACTGCTTGAAGAAACATAATTGCTGATGTTTGCATGCAATAGCCCTGGCTATGACTACTATTTATTTGTATGATATGTCAAGTTTCAATTGTATTTCAAAGACAAAAATAATTAACTAATTGTACTTTACAACTTTACAGTACACCTGCATAGATGTGCAGCTGTTAAAACAGGTAGCCCGACACATGATAACACACACGCAGACCTGTACAGTGTATTGCTATGTAAAGATGTTTTGTGTTGCAATGATAGAAGAGAAAAAAAGCACTTTAATAAATGTTTAATCACCAGTTTAGACTTGGATTCTGTACATGACTCAAAAATAATTAGACAGTTTGGAAACAAGGATATTTCACATGTAAATATATTTTAGAAGAAAAAAAGAACAGTGCGTTTCATGCAACAAGGATAACAGCAAGACAGATGATACCTGTGATACCTGCACCTTTTTTTACTTATTCAAATAAAGAGTTAACATTTGATAACAGCTTGTATATCTTTTTCATTTTTATTTTCTCTTGAGTGGTTCTTCTTACGAAGTTAACAGCTTTGGTTTGCTTTTAAACATATTACAATACTTGCTTATCACTGAGACCAACTGATGAAATAATGGACAATAATTATCTATATTATACCAACAAATTGCACTCGTGTCATGGTAGTATCGGCAACACTTTATTATTAAATGATGAGGTAATTTGCTACTAATTAGGGGAAATAAAAACACACAATTAAATGTATTACAATTAATTTCTAGTGAAATCTAAAGAGTCTTTTATTCAGTGCACAGCAGATCAGCTAAACACGCAAAAATGTGAAATTAGTTAACATGCAAACATACAATTCATCATATATGCAGCATAAAATGACCAATAATACTTTATTTATATTTTCTGTTGTGTAAAATCATATGTTTCCTATAAATAACACCAAATTACATAGTTATTTCAAGCAAACGTCTAAGGAAATGATCAGGAAGATTTTCAGAAATGACAGACCGATAATATAAAGCGTTATCCAAGTATCTAATTTTTAAATTCGCAATATCTTTCTCATCTATTATAAGTTTCTGAATCCACGGAGA
Organism: Bovichtus diacanthus; assembly: GCA_943590825.1. Taxonomy (NCBI): domain Eukaryota; kingdom Metazoa; phylum Chordata; class Actinopteri; order Perciformes; family Bovichtidae; genus Bovichtus; species Bovichtus diacanthus. The sequence goes on along the minus strand of CALSBV010012228.1, from coordinate 5,255,996 downwards.
ACCTCAGTGCGACATAGGACAACATCCTCCTACTGTACAGTACACTGCGTTCCTTCTTTTACCTCATGACTTTTAGATACACCTCAAAGATGCATCTTCTTGTCAGACTTTATTGCTTTCCTGTGAACGCCGCTGCTGTTGCTGCAAGATGGTATCATAACAATTAAACATATTTCCTCCAGCTCTATTATTTCAAGGCTATTAAAAATAATTGCCTTCTAAATTCATAAACATTTTATGCAATTCATCTCTTTTTCGAGCAATCTAGTCCTCAATTACCTCCACCCATCAAATCTCTGTTTTATAACGGCCAACTGACATTTGATGGCAAAAGCACACGGGCACTGTGGTGATTTGAATGCTGTGACACCAACTTGCCCCCTATTGTTGGAAATGAGCAGGCAATCACGTTGTTCATCAGATGACTCCTAATGCAGTTAAAGTATTCAGCTATAATTTCTCCCTGCATTTATAATTACTGTCAGAGACCACACACCTCAGTGAGCAGATTAAAGCTATAAATTATTTAGTGCCTTTCTTCGCCGATGGATCTCTGATTTGTCTGTAGGGCCATTATGTTTTAGGAGCAACTTATTCTAAACCGAAGCAAGCATTGTTCTTAAGACACACCAGAATGCTCTGCGGAAGAAAACGAGGAGGATAGTATTGGCTGTTTGTGTTTTTTAACGGGTAATTAAAAGCAAGGCTTTTTACTAACGAAGGGAGACACGCAACACGGTTTTTCATTTTTATTGAGCTTTTATTTTGACTTTTCCACAGCAACTCCCTATATGTAGATACATTATTCAGTGCATATGCTTTACAGTGCATGTTGAAGATTCAGCACAGCCTAGTAAAGATTCATCCAAAGCTGGTCAACGAAAAATGCTATCATCAGTGCAATCACAGAAGCAAATTAGTTATCTCTGACCATAATTTTATCTAATAAGTCAAAGTCAATGTGGGATTTATTGTTGGCACAGAAAAATGCTAAATGGCTGTAATCTAAATTTAAAGCAAACTCTATGAGGATAATATGTTTTTTTTTATCAAGTAATCATTTAAAAGTGTATAAACTCAAAAGGCACTGCCCTGTTTGTTTGCTTTTTTTCTTCAAATAAACACAATGCTCTCTGTTAGGAATACCTGAGCTATTAAATATGGATATACTTCAGGTAACACATCGCAGGTAATTAAGTGAAATAAACCCATAATTCTTTCAATGCTTTATGTTAATTCATTTTGGATGTTTGCATATTAACACAGCTAATCGCACCGTATATCTAACATGTCATTGCTAATTACAGAACGCAGTCAGCTTTCTGCAATTACACACACACACACGCACGTACGCACACACACACACACACACACACGCACACACACACAAACGCACACAGAATCTTGGTTTTCAACTGATTGATTATAAGAGATATTGAGCACAGTTACATGCTTATACGTGGACACAGTTTCTACGAAAAATGTGAATATGTATTTTTTTTTTTTTGCGGTACTCTACATTTGTCAGAACACTGGGCAGTTCCTTGGTGATACAGATTGGCAGTACGTGTTCCCTCAAAGCTTCCTCTCAATAAAAGACATTTGACAATGATGAGAGAAAATGTAGTTTAAAATCACGTCTCAGACCTTTTCTCTCAAAGAAATGTCTCTTAATGTAGCGAAGCCAATCAAAATATGCAGCCTACACATGTATGATTTATCATTTCTTCCCTATTAGCAGCATTGATTTAACAAGCTGTGAATGTTTGTTTTCTCTTAAGTGTCTCAAAGCTTCGGAAATGTCTCACTTTCGGAAGTGCTCACATTTCCCCTGGCTTGGCGTTACTTTCTAAAACAGTTCTAATAGTTCAAATTCAAATTGTGCATATAAGTACACTTGCATTGCACATGGAGTCAAACCCCGACCTTAGCAGAATTGACGCCAGCTCGCGTTTGCAAATCCTTTGTCAATCTGTCATTGAACATGCTATCAAATAATGATAAGTGTACGCTCCTTGCTTGCACTAGCGTGCATCTCTCCCTGATGCTGATGTGCTGTAATAGGGCAAATGTGCATCAGAATTTGCCTGCTTGGATACACACAAAACATTTATACTGTGCCTGACTTTGCTTCGCCCTGTGCCAGACGAGCATGGGTTCTCTGCATCATCTGGCCTGTAAACCAGAGGAGGAGGAGGGGGAGGAGGGTTCAAAATGTTCATCACACAGCAGCAGGGTAATGACTAGCTCATGTGTTTAATGAAGGGCTTTAGAACTTATAGCTATAATGACCCACATCCTAACTCCCTTTTCTCCCATTTAGTCTCCCCAAAGTCCTCAGGTTATTACGTCCCTCTGAGAAATATCCCGGAAAGAGCATTACATCTCTTCATTCCCTTTCCACAGAGATATCAGAACATTTGTCCTTTTTACCTGCATTGTTCGAGCGCAGATGCACTGACATGATATTATTTTCAAAATGAGGAGGAGCAAATACTTGGAACCACAAAAGCAGTGATAAATGAAGTACCTACATGCTATACCTCTTCTTCTTTTTCCTTTTTTTCCTTTTTTTTTTTTTGCTAAATAATAAGCTGTAAAAAATGATTTATAATGAATTCAGCCCTCCTGAGAATGTGAGCTCATACAAGACAAAGAGGAATGTATGTATGTCTGCTCTCCTACATACATCATATCTTCCAAATAGCCCATAGTCCTCCACTGTTAATGGTGTTGCTTCAAATATGCTAATTAAGCAAAAATAAGTGATGAATGGAATACATTTGATCAATCAAGTAGGCCTAAGCCCCTGGTGCTGCATATTCATTGTACATCATGAATATGAAACCAAAGTCATTTATCAAATATCAGTTGCACATTTGTATCTTATTAATCATACATGCTGAAACTTCTGTCTTGTCAAAAAAGCTGAAGGTTGATGAAGCACTTGCGAAAAGGATTAAACTCGGGGAACTCGGGGTAGTGCTTCAGTTATAATGCATGAGGTAATTTCAAACTTCCAGAATCTTAAACAGCCAATCCTTGCTCCTGATAACGTTCAGATGATCCTAAACCTCTTTTTGTTTTTTACTCATACCTCTCTTTTTTTTCTAGTCATTTTAAATATTCACTACTAACGATTGCTAATTAATTGCATATATTCACGACCGCCTTGCTTGGAAAATGGCAATGGATTAATTGTGTAATTTAACCAGTGAGCCATGCTTTGACTACACACTAAAGATAATATAGCCCAATAATGGGTTCATTTTACCCAGAAACAATTGGTAGAACACACCACAAGACAATGGGTTGTTTTGACCCAGTGTTATTTTTAATATTACTGCTGGGTTACTACAATATGCTATGATTATAGGGTGGTATGATTATAGGGTGGTATAATCTGTTCTAGCTCTTTCTTTAATTTATTGGTTAGTTATTGTTAGGAATATGTGTATCCTTTGCAGATCCTTTTACTTTACTTTATCCTTTTACTTACAATAAATGTGTTGCCATTTTAATGTAAAACTTGAGCTTGTTGTGCCTCACGTTGGATCAAAAATAGATAATAAATCATCATGGTGATTTAATTTTTGGCAAAAAAAACAACAGGAATATAAAGACCTAGCCACACTAACTAACCCAGTGTCGCATATTTGCTATATTAACGCAAACTACAATTTTAACACGGTGATTTTTTAGTGTGTAACATGTTTTTTCAAAATAATGTCAATATTATTATTATTATTATTTTTTTATTATTCAATCAAATCAATAACCTACCAAAAGACATTTCGGATGTCAGTCCACGGAAAGTGCTGCGTGTTATTGTGAAGCATTGCATTTTTTCAGTGGGAGAAACATTTAGCAGAAACACAAATGAATAATTGATTCATAACAAGAGGAACAACATCTGAATAAATAAATTAAATTCCCTTCCTTTTTTATTTGATTTCTGATTTCTTTATTTTTTTTTTATTTTAAACTGATAGCATTAGCCATCGCCAAACCTCTGTGTAACAATGTGTGGAGGTTTTCATTGCCATTATATAGTGGATGAGAGAACTAACACTTGATTGCCAGCAGTTCATCAGTGCATCCTTCATATTTGTCACCCAGCCTGCCTCCAGGCAGCGTGCTAGCTCAAATTGAAGCTGACATCTTCCAAATATGAAAGCAACAAATCACACATTTTTATTGGGCTTAATCTCCAGCCTAGCCCCTTGCAGACGTCAGCACAATCATGGACGCTGCTCTAATTCTTGCCGACTGGCTGCTTGTGCCTCCCAAGCATCTCTGGACTCACAGAGCAAACGCAAATGGCCAAACACCAGAGACAGGGGTGACACCTACGCTTATTAGGAGGCTTTAATACGGTGGTCGGAACATGTGCAACTCATGTAACGAGATTGTGCTTTGAGTAATCCATGGATGAGCTGCGCATAAAGATTATATCTGGGAACATGCTTGAACATATTGGATCTCGAGACAGATGAAAGCGGATGTCCATTTGACTCACTGGATTATTCAGCTGCTTGACTTGTACTTTCACATTTTATATCTTTAATATGTTGCATCAGAACTTTGAGCAGGGAGTAATAGCATAATATATTTAAAGCGGTTTGTTGTTTTTACTGTATCCAAGCAAAGGTCCAATTAAAAGTATTTCTTTCTGTTCAATAATATAAGGCAAATGGTCTGGTGCCTCATGTTTTAAATGAATTTTAATTCCTTTATTTACTCCAGTGTAAAAGAAAAAAAAAAAGTGTTCTCATTAAAGGGGAACTCCACAGATTTTACACATCAATGTCTGTTTACAGGCCTTGGGGAGTAGTGCTGCATATGTTAACAACACATAGCATACAGCCTTTTGAGGCTCCAGAGAGAGCTGCATAAAAAAGAAGAAAAAAGATAAATCTGCCTCAATCAGAGTCTATTGGGGCTGAAAGTTTAAGGCTACAAGTTTGAAAATTAAGAAAAAAATCTTAGAAAGACATGAGCTTCCCAGACCTCTGTAGCCCGCTCCTCATCTCTGCGTGAGGCTAGCAGCTCAAGGCTACATTAGCTGCTACTAGCATAATACACCACAATCTCTGACTGAACTGTCAGTGGTGGAGTTGCATTGTGGGTTATGTAGGCGACGGGGAAGAAGAACGTGTGAAACAAAAACGACTATCTCTTGTTCTGCCCTATTCATTTATAATTCACCTTTTTTTTTGTGAGGGGAAACCAAAGGGGGTGGGGGCGGCGGGGGGTGCAACACTAAATCGGTGTAGTCCTATTTTAAGGCTAGAAACTACAATTCAGCGTAGATGTAGGTGGTCCAGAAATGTGCGACAGAACCTCCTGCACTGTAGGATGTGTGGACGACGGAGCTCTGGAGAACAAAACGCACCCGAGCAGGAAGCATAAGCTCTTACTGCTGGGAGTGAACAGAAACCCAGTCACTTTTTGTCAGATTCTAGCCAACAGAAAGCCATTTTTCATGAGGCCCCGGTACCAAAGAGAGCCAGTGTGTGTGACAAGGGGGCTTTAAATGTTCTTCTAAGACAAACGGAGCTAAACAGCCGGTTCCAACAGAAACAGGATACCAATTGACTACACTGTCTCGACCAGTCCCCACTAGATGTATTATTGGTGTAATTTCCAGCTTGTTTGACCGCCACTGCTCTATAAGACCGGTCTTAAGTATATTTGATAATGATTGGTACATTCTGGATAGGTCAGGAGCTTTAGCATAGCTGCGGGTGGCTATAAGCAGAGCATAATTAGAGGCGTTTGCTGTCCCTGCAGCGTAAAAAGTAGCAATTGTTTCTCACTTGATCGGTGAGCAGAAATAGTTGTTGTTCCACAACCAACATTAGAATGTTCAAATATTCAAATGCTTAAAGTTTTAGTACAGCTAGCAGAAGTCACGTGTGCATTCACACACACACACACACACACACACACACACACACACACACACCCTTGACCTCCTTGCCGACGGGTGGGGAAATTTTACAACTGACCATCCAAACAACAAGCAACAGAGTAGTTTTCTTTAGACCTGCTCTCATTCATTTTTTGGGCCACTTGGGGGCAGCGGAAACAAACTTGAAACAAAATGTATTTAAAAAAATACTTAATTTTCCTGAAAAAAGCTTGGATGTCAAATACTTAATTTTCACGGGAAAAGCTTTAAGTATAAAAAACAACTTAATTTTCTTGAAAACAGTTTGAATGTGAAAAAATACTAAATTCTTTCCTGAAAAAAGCTTTGATGTCAAAATACTTAATTTTCATGGAAAAAGCTTGGACATAAACTCAGTAATAAATGTAGTCTACGTTTCATATGATGTGTAAAATCTATCAGTATTTACCGTTTAGTTGTAGTTGTGTTTCTATTGTTGATTTAATGTGTGAACGAGCGATGTAGAGAAGGTCACATAAAGCTCAATATTAGCCTGTAATGTGTAATATACAGTTGGAGTGGTAAGCAGGCCTATTGTTTTTGGATATTTGGGGAGTTAGGTGGTCCGTGAGTGTTTTTTTATTGGTTAAGTGGTCCTGGTCTGAAAAAGTTTGAGAACCCCTGTTTTATAGGCTCAGCTATGTTGTTAAATCTGAGATTTGAAAAAAAGAGCGAGGCAAAGTCCTTTTAAGTGTAAATTTACTTTGCAATAAATCAAATTCTGAATTGATTCTGACCAGTGTTCAGGCAACACACACAAAAGTTTTTAGACTTTTATTTTTATTTTGCTGAGAGATAAAGTGCTGCTTGACATAATATAGCAGCCTAATAATAAGAAATAACATAAACATTTAAATACAAAATGAATATAATCAATATGTAATATAAATAATAAATACTAAGAATAATAATCATAATAATAATACAAACTGAATAATAATCAACATTAAAATTCAGGGGAGACAATTAGCCTACATTTTATTTGATGGGAGGTAAGGGACCTGGATAATGGATAGGGGGGCGCTGCCCAAAAAAGGTTGAGAACCACTGATCTACTTGCTAACTTTGTCCATTCAATTTTTGGTATTGGACAGTTTACAGTGGGATTTTCAGAGTTTGTTTTTTTTTTTTTTTGCTGAAAGCAGCTTCCTGCTCCTGCTGAATGAGATCAATGACAGCGGTGAGAGTGAAGCAAAACAGTACATTTGCGGGCAGTAAAACCAAAACAATGAGCTCAAAGACGCTGAACTGCTCTGTAGAGCTAATTATACAGGTAGTGTTGAAGATTAATGGTGGAGTCATGAAAGACTAGCGGAGCATTCTTTGTAGCAAACAATACACAGCCTTTCTAAGATTAAAGTGATTACTTACTTGTTGGATTCTTCGGAAACTTTGAAAAAATGATAAAACTCACAGCTGTGTTTTCAGAATTACACAGATGAGCCCAAGGTGGAGCTGTGCAACATCTGTTTGCTAATTTATGTGTCAAACACAAAACACCAGACATGACTGATCTCACTTTAACAAAACTTGGAAAATGATGCATCTCACCACCACTTTCTGGCATTTAGAATTACACTGATTGGTCCAAGGGGAAATTACATTTCAAAATAAAGTGACACATTTGTTGCTGATTGGGCCAGATGGGGACATTTTGGGGACAACAATGATTACTATTACTTTGTCTTACCAATCTAAATGTTCAGAAGGCACATTCTTTGTACACATCGAAGAATATGGAAGTTTTGACTCATTTTGTTTCGTTGACATTCAGCTGGAAACATTAACATTATAGCAAAGTGAGGTATAACAATTATAAAACCCACAAAAAAAGAGCCTGGAAAGAATTTGACTGTCAGCACTGTGCAAGGTCGCCCTCGCTGTAAACTAACAACCAGAATTGGATGGGATTGGATTTGGACCCCTCAGACACTGTCAGGAGAATTCAGGGTTTGTTGGCTCTGTTGCAGCCAGCAGTCAACAAGGGCACATGAATGCTTTCTTTTTGCCACTATAAATTTGTTGGCTAGCTGAAGCCTTTTCCTATTCCTCTCTCTCTCTCTCTCTCTCTCTCTCTCTCTCTCTCCCTTTTTTTTTTTTCGTGCACTTTTTCATAACAAGCATATACTGTTGTTCACACCTTCCTATTATTAGATCACTTCCTGGCTTGGAGCCGTGTTGGCCTTAAAGCCGGTAACACTTATTCCTTGTATTGGGCTAGAATGTAATTACCGCTGCTGCTACCACATAACAAACAATGACCTTGATTGATTGACAACCATTTTCACAATCTGCTGCTTTGTAGATAAACTGTAAAGAAAAAAAAAAAGGAAATTTACTTCACCTAATTTGGATCCTAACCCCAGCCAGACGCAACATAAACTCAGAAGCAGTGATACTTAAAAATGAAAACACTGAATCTGCAAACTGTGACATAATAACCAACAGAGCTGTATTATTTTAACAACTGAATGTTCTCATTTTCCCTTGTCTATCAGTCAGCCTGAGTGGATGGTGGCCAGGAGGGGGATGGGTTGATGGATGGATGCAGGGACGGGGGGGGTCGAGTACAGAGCTCTCCACCTCTTGCCCTCCTCTGCTGTCATCTGTTGCCCCACAGCAGTCCAGAGGTTGTTGCCGTTTTGCTCACTTGTAATCCGTCTCACTGTCTGGCTGCCGGCTCTTGGGTCACCTGTCACTCAATTTGACATGAATCAGCATTGACGCCAGCAGATTTAAGCTATTTCTCTCAGTCTGTAAACACAGCCTGGGTCTGTGGGCCTCGAGCAATATAGAACAAGATAAAACGCCCCTCGGCGCCCACCCAAAACTCCTGGATGTCGGCTAATGACCCCATACAAGCTTGAATATGGTAAGACATGTTTAGTTTGTTGTGATATAACTCCAATTAAATGTGGAATGGTAATCAGGTTGTGTTAATGTGACATGACATGGCTGCTGCAACTCACTTTTCCAGCCCCAGATGAGGACACGGTTTCAGACCGAGGAAACGCGGGCAGTAACTGTAACCATAGACGTCAGTCTGACTCATATCAATGTGTTCTGATGGTAGATTTAGCATGACATCCACGCACTATCAGAAAGCGAAACTCCGAATCCCCTTGGAAATATACACTTCATCGTCAAGACGCAGTGAGTTCTGAAGATTAGTTTTTGGGGATAACGTGAACTTAAAGGTGCCCTGTGGAGATGTCGTGTAAATAAACAAAAGTTATGTTTACGTTCACTGATTCCGAATGTATTTCCTTACTCACAAAACATTTGCAGAGCAGATTTCAAACATATTTTGAATCCTGAATTTGTTTACATTGCTTCACAGTGCTGCATGTGTTAAAAACATTTTTATTTTATTTTTTTTAACTCTAGTGTGCCTTTAAGCTCTAGAAACCAGGGAACAAATGTGCATCTAGGAGGAGGTAGAAATAAATGACCTTGTAAGAACTTGTGGTAAAAGTGGTGGAGAGTCATTTTTACACCGCTCAATTCGTTTGACATCTTAACAAATTAAAACTTTAGATAAAAAATATTATGGGCTCATAAAATACGACGTATTTATTTGTCATAGATTAAACTTCCACAGTATATAAATATAAATCCACCTCGAGCAAATGGGAGAGTAAAACGCTCCATCGCTACATTAATGTGTGAGTAATAATAATCCAATCATTACCTCACAGAGGCCATTTGTCAGTAAAATGCTGTAAAACTTATTCCTTAAATACCTGGTGAATTGTAAACACATGGCAACGCTGCATCAAGTAAAGAGAAATATTCTCAATCCCATGTTTCAAGTGTGCCATCTCTCCAGCCTCATGTTTGACCTCATGCCACAAAGCCACAACAGTCTCCGAATATATACATATAGATGTATATAGATATATAGATATATATATATAGGCTACCTCTTCAAGCGTGAATAGCAGCTCCGTGATCACATGAAAACAAAATGACACTGGGGAAACTAGATGTACACACTGAGCATGCTGTAACATATGGAAAACATTACAGGTGTCTACATTTTTATGCAGACCGTGCATTCAATATGGGAGATGCTGAATTGATCCAATGATGCAAATACAAGCAACAGGGATAGTATGAGCTGCAGAGACGGTTGTCACTGTGGTCAAGATTCAGACATGGACATGTTCGGTCTTAAAAACCCAGCCGCTGTGCAGACAGGGAAATCAATATAGCGTTTTGTTATCTATCTCTATCTTACAACTTAAAAGAGAAGGATTATATGTCATAGAGTGAGCCCAGGCAGACTTAGGCGTAGATCTATCATTGTAGAGTCACAGGCCTTTTCCTGTGTAAATCATGTGTCACATGGGCAGCAAGTTCATTCTCCGGCCATGGAATACATTTAGGCCTTGGACACGGACCTCCATTTTTCACTTATGATCGAGTGCTTCCCTGCAGTGCTGGATCTGTAAGTAGATTATTTTCGAACATGACGCCTTCATTGTTCGTTTTGTTACCGCCGTCCATATCCGATCAAACACGGGGAAAACAGCTTTGTGAGCTGAAACGAGTGATTGATACATTTTAATTACTCTACTTCTCTTAGGAGTGCAACTGTCACAGCTGCTGAGGTTTTAATGTGACAAACGCTTGACAGCGAGACAAGAAAGGCAAATGACACACCTGTGGCAAAGTTGTGAAGGTACTGAATTCCTCCCACCTGAGCAGTCAGTCCTGCACATGTCAGAGACTTCAGTGCAACCGCAGGATCCCCATCAACCAAAACCTCGAACGGAGCCGAGACAGTGAATGATCCGACTTCATCGTTCACAGGACCCTCATCCTTGTGGAGGTTTCTCAGCCATCTCTCATGTGGAGCGTAAGGCTGACCGTGCGCGGTGGATGAAGTGAAAAGCAGCCACCGAAAATATGAGCCGTCACGCCCTGCGATGCGTCCTTTCAGGCGAAGACAAAGGCCTCTGCAGGAGAAGCTGTGTGTGTTAAAAGGCATTGATGAGAAAAAAGGAAATATTGTTATTAAAATGTAACATCTTAGTGGGGATTGATTTGACATTAATGACCGTTATACAGCGAACCATGAAGACATAAAGACATTTTTCTTAACCCTCTTGTGGTTGCCGAGAGAATCTTGTGGTGCAGCTACTGAAGTGAACTGTCTATTCTACAGGTACTGTATATTCTCAGTCATGGGTACAAAGACAGGCCAGCAGGTAGTCACTCATTCAAGACATCTATATTACATCAGTGAGATGGGGTCTTCCAGAGACAATCATTCCTACGATTCACTTTCAGCACACGAGAATCATCTTATGTCATGAAAGTATGTGAGCGCTGAAATTGTAAGACAGCTCCCACTTCTGGCTTTCATCATCTCTTCCCAAAGCATTTCGATTTAATTTAAGTGTGCCGGGGAAGTGCTTTCATTTTGTTTTAATGAAGTTTTAAAAGTTGTCTGATCTGTTATGTAAGCTGCCGCCGCAGTCCAACTTTCACTTACCTATAATCTGCTCTCCGTGTGATTGCCACAGAATACAACGTGATGACCTGTCAACCATTACACCATGTGTGGGATATACCCGAGTTCACTCAGAAGTTAATCACTGGTGCAGAGATAAGTCTGTCCTGCCGTTTCTCTGTGATGAAGAGCCATACCCATATTGAGCTGTAAGTACCAACATTATCTATCTATCTATCTATCTATCTATCTATCTATCTATCTATCTAT